>JAJJMA010060606.1:0-29826 GCA_023529015.1 Papaver nudicaule
AATATTAGTCAAGAACCAACTGAACTATTGATCCAACCTAAAAGGTTCGCAAAGTAAGCTCTTATCTGGTTCTGTCATGGTGGTTTCCTCTGCATTTGCATAGATTTCAAATTTGACCACTACAGTCCTCTTATATTAGTCACCTAGTTGAAATTAGGTTGAAATTCCAACCTAATAACGTATGAAATATACTTTTAGGAAGCATGATATTACATTCTGAATACGCTTCTTTTCAAGCTTAAGGTCATAGTTATGGTGGCATAGATCATAGATGTAATCCATACAAAAAAAATGTCAGTAGGTAGCCGGGCTAGTTAGTTCTTGTTAGCTAATCCAAACGAATGTAAAGTGTCGAAAACTGTTTATAAACTTTGATCAGCATGCCCTAATAACAGAAATTCTACTGATTTTTTTAGAACTAGGCTATTCGGAACTAAAAATTAGAACCTGCCTTTAGTAGGAGTAACCGTATCTCAGAACCTCTAGCGAGTAACCCCAACTCAAAAAGGTTCCAATCCTCGATGTTTACTTTGAATCTTGAGCAGAGTTATTATATGTCTTTTTTAAGTTATTTTCAGTCACGATATCTAACTTACTACAACGTACAACTGCAGATCACTTACTCTGGTGCCATGATAGAAGTTTGTATGAGAAAACTTGTATTTTATCCTGAAATAGTTGGCTTTATCGAGGAGGAAAAGGACCAATTCAAGTCACTCAAAGTTCAGTATATATTCAATTCTCCTCCAAAACTTGTAATGTTGAATGAAGAAGGTCAGCACAAGGAAACAATAAGGTCAGATTCTTCTTCTTTCTCAAACCATTTGTCAGTGTGTGCTTTCTTTTCTCGTTGCTCAAGAGTTCATATGAATCAACAGGGACCTTTATTTTTCAGTATTATGTGTGTACAATCACGTATTAATTTTCTTTTGTTGAATTTAATTGTAGGATTGACAACTGGAAACGTGAACATATTAGGCAGTTCTTGAATAAGAAGATGAAATCTGGCTCATCTGCAATCTAAGATATGATTATATCCGAGCTTTAATCTTGTAGCAGCTTCTATATTATTTATCCTTGAAAACTTCTCATCTGAAATTTAGTTTGAAGAGCACAAATGTACAAGCACATAAACACAGCAGTGAATATTTGATCTTGAGAAAGTAGCAGGAATTATATTGTGCATCACTTGGTCCATTGGTTACCCTCTACAAGCAGGGCACGTGCTTTGCACGACAACAACGCTATTATTTGTTACATGTTGATCCTTGGTGTAATGATTCTCACCCAGAAAGATCTGCTCATCTTTTTACTTCTTGCAGTTTCACCAGGGCAGTATGGTTCGGATTAGGATTCCCAATTCCCTGTTGTAATACTGATTTCTTAGGCTGGATTAGCATCATTTGTTGGCATATTTGGAAATATAGAAACTCTGTAGTCTTCAATAAAATCAACCCAAATCCTATAGAATGCATTTCCATGATTCGAAAATATATCAAGGATTGGGAGATAACTTCTGGTAGTAATGATTTGCAACAACATTTGAAAAACGCTACAAGTTGGTTGGAGGAACGAAGAACTAATGTTTGTTATGCAGATGCCGCATTTGAAAAATCAGATGGTTCCTATGGGATTGGTTTGACTCATTGGTTAAATAATGAACTAGCTGACATTCGAATTTTCTTTGGCAGTACCACAAGTGCAACATCAGCTGAAGCATTAGCAGTCAAGCGAGCCGTGGAATGGGCTTTGGAGCTGAATGTTCGAGAAATTAAGATCATGACAGACTGCAAAGACATTGTTCCGTTTTGAACAGTCAACCAACTAGCTGTGACTGGAGGACAAAGACTATTCTTAATGATGTGCTTTCTTCTTTTGGTACGGACACTACGCTCGATATTAAGTATGTGAACAGAACCTTCAATGATGAGGCTGACAAGCTAGCCAAGTGGAGTCGTGTGAAGAAAGGTTTCTTTGTTGTTGATGATCCTCGTCATAATATTCTGAAACGTAGGTGATTGAGGGAATTGTAAAGGATGCAAACATTATGTTGTACAACTTTTAAGTTTAATTTATTTCCCTTTTATAAAAAAAAACTGGTAGGAATGAGATTGGGTGAGTAGAGATTTACGTTAAAACTGAAGGGTAACTTAGTGATTTCCTTGTTGAATAAAACGCATGGGAATCTTTTCAAATATTCCTTCAATCCAACGGTTCAGGTTTTAAGTTGAAGATCTTGTGGCTAGGAAGGGTGAAGGATTTAGATATTGTTGTTTGGCTTAAAAGAGGGGGAGATGAGGATGGATTTATCTTCCACATTTATTGTGGTTGTGGTAAACTCTCCTGGGACGTAGTTTCTAGTTAATTGGATAAGAAGAATGAAAGATGGCATCCTTTAACAGCCATAGAAAGAAATCTTGTGTAGTTATTCTGGAACATGGTTTTAAATCGGATGTGAAAGACTTGCTCAGCTGGGATGTGACTTTCACAGTCAACTTAAAGCCACGTTCCGAAAATATTAGTACAATTTTTTTCTCGTTGAACGTGAAAAAAAAAACCTCAAATATTTCATTAAATCTTACTTCTTTCTGCGATACAAAATGGTTTAAAGTGCAGAAACAAAACAAGGGCCTTCTATCCCCTCGTACGTGGGATTTTATATTCACTTTCCTCCCCATCCATGGAATGAGCGAATAGAAGCAGGATAGGTCCAGGGGTATAAGAAGGCACTTTTGAAATAATTGTGATAGACAAAGGCCCCTTCCTATGGGTAAGGCAAAACACTTGTTTTGTCTTATTTGCTCCACTATGAAAGGGACAAACACCAAAAACGAACAGGCAAACCGCCAGATTTGCATGTTTGCCGGTTGACATAGACATACTAGCGGTCGCTAGTGAGACACTCGGTCGAGAGACTTACTCTCGACTGGTACTATGAAACTCGATGTCGACAAAGTGAATCTCGACCTCGAGATTATGACCATCGGTCGACGGTGACTCTTATAATTAATTAAATGCCAATTCCCCTCACACCAATTTCTACCTCTATCAAATCCATTTGAACTCACACCAATTCCTCTTCTCTATATAATTTTGGAAAAATGCCCCGGACTCCAACTGATCTTCGTCGTCGTCGTGTTAGTATTCGTCGCCAGCGATTTACCCTAGATGAAGATGTCCAAATATGTAGAAATTATGTTTTCTGCACTCAGGATGCAATTACGCGTGTGAACGCAAGACACCGAACTTTATGAATGTCAATTCATGAAATGTTTGTACAAAAGACCGGAAACCCTATACTACGTTCTGTTAGCTCGTTGGTCGATCGTTTTGCTCAGATTAGCATGGAAGTAAGCAATTTTGCTTTTATAGCTGTGGGAATCCATCGAGAAAGAGCCATTGCTGAGACCGATGAGGATGTGTTGAGAAGATCGTTAGAGACATGGGAACTCCAGAACGGCGACAACCCGTTCCACTTTATTGGTTGTTTCCACATCCTTAAGATGTTGCCAAAATTTAACCCATTCGGATTTTAGTTACTTGTATTAGTGCAATTTCAAATCTAATGAAGTCAATGTAGTATTTAAAGTTTAAATTGAATGGAAAAAAAAAACTTAATGGAACGACAACAACGTTAATGAAAGAAGGAAACGTCAAAGTTTAAAACAACATTTTCAAAAGTTTTTGACGTCTACAAATTAAACAATAAAACTAAAACACCAAATAAACTGAAACAACATTCTCAATCAACATCTACTCTCCTAGTTGTCTTGTCCGTAATGTTGATGCTCCCCTAAGTTGGTCATATTGTTCAAGTTAAAATTGTTGACCATATCCACATCGACTTGCGTAGCATCCTCTGGAGGTTGTGTAGCATCAACATCATCACCATATGGTTGCATACGAGGAACATCACTAACTGCTCGTTGAGGAAATGGCCGCCAGAGACTACTACCTCCTATGGACGAGCCTGTCTGCAATCCTGGCTGAACAACATTAGGAGTAAATAATGATTGATTCATAAAATCGCTGACGTCAATACCTGAGGTGTTAAACATTACTTGTTGAGGGTTCACCTGAATGGGAACATAGACATTCGTTGTTGCTGTTGTTGCACCTGTTGGAGTGCCAAGACGATGTTCACAACTAGCATCTATGGCTTGAGAGTCTTGGAATCCTCCTCCAACCTGAGGCTGAGTCTCCTCCACCACTGTGATATCCATCACATTAGGGGTGCTTCCTCAGCTTCCTCTTCGACCAAGTGGTAAACAACTAAGACAAGGTCCACAACCTCGACTTCGTCCACTACCAACATGACTTCATGCACTAACACTAGGACTTTGTCGTGTTGCAGGACTTTGTCCACTAGCACCAATTCCACTTCGTCGAATTTGTAGACCACCACCAGAGCTACCACCCAAGACAATCCCACCACCTATATTACTACCAGCAACGCTTCCATCACCACCTCCACTACCTCTTCTATCACCCTGACTCGATTCCTCATTCAAAACACCAGCATTCATATTAAACCATTCCTAATGTTCACCATAATGTCGATGATGATCCCCAAAATACATATTTTGGAGCTGCGTACACATATGTTGTAACTCATTTCACTTAGCTTGATATTGATCTGGTGTAGCATTCACCCCAAAGTACGGAGTTTCCATGCCTACTGTTGGCATAGGCACGCTGTACACCCCTCCTTGATCATCCACAAATGGTGCCCACCAGTTCAATGGTGGTCTAAGCCCGGGCTCAGCTGCTTATGTTGGATACATGTATGGATTTGACAGTGAAGGTTGCGAAGGTAAAAAATCACCTTCAGCGGGTAACCTCCCCAATGCTGGAAAATCCATTATACTCAAATGTGTCGGCTGCATTGCTATACATTCTTTATAGATTATTCTGTACCAGCTTTGGTATTTTGCCTCGTCGACTAGTTCTTGGATAACGCTGTGTAGTCATGACAATGATAGTTGAGATCATACAACAGTCTCCTATAATCAGCTCTGAAATCTCTGTCTGATCAAAAGGCTTGATAGGGATGCGTTTAAATTCATGTCCAAGTAGTTGAACAGTGAGTTTTTCCCCGAAGTACCAAACACCTTTTTCTGATTGTGGACTGTATAACACGTGCAGAGTCAAGCTTCTTTCATACAACAAAAGCCCATGCTCCTCCCATCTCTTGCCATACACATAATACGGTTCACGGTTAATGTTGTAGGTTGTTCGAGTACATTGTTGCCCGACCTTTTCACAATCATTGCACATTGACCATCATCAACTTGCCCTGATGCCCAATGTCGTGCATCATACTTTTTAACGAGGGGAAAATGAGTCCCATTCTTTCCCAGGTCATTAAACTCTGGTTCCCCAATGCCAAAGGTTGCATACCACCACAACTGATGTTCAAACATTGCGCTTTTAGTATATACATTGCAAAATTTAGAAGAACATAAACAATTAGAATTATTCAGAAGGACGTATTTACCTCAATTATCCCCTAAAAACCATTGAAGCGATGACTCCCGATCACTCATGCAAACTAATGTATATTTCAGCCAAGCAAGGTGTGGCCCAGGCGTATGATGGTGCCACACTCAAATCCTCAAGCGCTTCTAACCAACCAACCAGAACCACCGTGCTTGCATTTGGAAAAAAAACTTGGCCAAGAATCCATAAAATGAACACTCTTTCAATCTCATCCCACTGACTTGGGTCTGGTCTAATAGTCTCATCGGCAATGGCCCTACAATAGAACTCTAAGAAATCCTTTAAGTTTTTCAGATATAGTCCGTGAGCGCGTAGACCCTTTCCCTTACTATCCATGTCCATCGCCAACCTGGGTAGCAAGGTTTTCCAATTACTCTGACACTCCCATCTTACTTGGTCAAAAGGAACGCTGGGTTTCATTCCCGTCGCCATGTAAAAATCAAGGGGTGTAATTCCTATGTAAAGTAAAACTCCTCATTAATCAATAATTCTTATTTCATTTCTAAGTTTTCCTATTTCTAAGACTGTGTATTTTAATAAAAAACTTGTACACTATATGAAAAAGCAAACGAAATAAACATAACTTACCCGCTTCAAAATCCTTGAAATAAAATGTATTCGTGGATAATCAAAAACGTTCTAGTATCACCTGCGCTATTTGTTGTCGGCTGTTTTTGTCTCGATCTTGGAGAAAGATTTTCATGGATATCGGTTGACCCTTTCGTTTATTGGTTCTGGAAGTAAGGCGTACATTGTCTTCAAATCAGTAAATCCCCCCCTTAGGGACATATAAGTGAAACGCGTTTGTTTGCTTGATATGTGCTCCTCCGATCTACCCGGTGCATCTTTGCCTGTTGTTTGTCTGGGCTGGGCATTCAACTCCGTTCGAATATTTATATTCCAGTTGCGGTCGTTAGGAGGTTGTGTACTACTGCTTGCGATAGTGTCATTTCTTCTTCTTTTAATCGAAGACATAATTTATTTACTTTTTCTTTCTGAAGAACGAAGAAGAAGAAGAGAAGAATGAAGAAGAGGTTAAAGAAGAAGAAGTTGAATGTCCACTATTTATACTAGATAGAGTGAATGACACAAGAGACACTATCTAACGGTCAAAAGACACTTTCTCAACAGCCAGAGACACTATCTCTACGTCGAGAGACACATTCTCCACATAAAATAAGTCTCTCGACCATTAGATTTTTCTACTGCACCGTAGTAGGAAACACGATTTTCCAAATCAACTGATTTTCCTTTTCTCATAGGAAAGGGCCTAAGGAAATATACCCAAGATAATCCTAACTCTCACATAAAAGTAACCCCACCCATCAGAAAAATAAAGGTCATTTTTATGTATCTGTTACAATTTATTTCGCGATAATCTTCCGAGAGTTGAATCATTTTTTATTTTTTTAATAGATAATCCAGGACTAAAGCCCGAGGTTACAAAACAAAACAAAACAAAACAAACTGAACTTTCAAACAAGATAGACCGGTCCTTTTCCGGGACCAGGTAATTCTTCTCCGTTAACAGACACTACAAAAATAAGGGCCTTTAGCGACGGTTCATAAACCGTCACAAATACTCAAAAACCGCCACAAATAGCCAATAAACCGTCACTAATAACATTTGTGGCGGTTGGTCAAACCGTCGTTACTAGTACCGCCACAAATGTTATTTCCCACGGTTATTATCTTTTGTGACGGTTGGTCAAACCGCCACAAATGTTATTTGTGGCGCTTCTGTAACGTCGCTAATATTGTTACCGTTGCCGGCAATAATTTTCCGATAACGGTTGTCTGTGCCGGATTTTCTATTTGTGGCGCTTCTTGACCGTCGCCTATATAGTTACCGTCGCCGGCTATCTTTTCCGTTAAGGGTCATCTGTGCCGGTTTTTCTATTCACGGCAGTTTACAAATGGTTGAAAATAGACAGAAAAAAAAAACTGAAAAAACAACAAATTTGATATTCATAACACTCTCACATTTCATAAGAGATTGGAACCAACAAATTTCATCCATTCATAACATAGTTTTGTAACATTGATGCACAATATTCATTACATGATCAGTTGATGTCTTAACTGTTTCAAAACAAAAAATCTGGGCAACAGAAAATCACCCAGAGCACAAAAAGGTATAGTAACTAAACTTAGAGACATCTAAAATGCCTGTGTAATACTAACACACCTGATGGCATGAAAACAACAGAAGGCATCGCCCCATTCCCTTATATACCCCAAAAAAACAAGCATAAGTAGCAGAATTAGTCACCCATTTATATGCAGTCACCCTTCTATATGCACCACGACCTTGTTTACATGGATTGCTCCTCTCGGCATCAGTTTTGAGGGGGATCAGTAGTCTGCTTGTAGGCCCTGTTGACATAAAGCTAATTCAAGTATAAGTGTCACAAAAAACTATAGCGAGAAGGAACTGAAACATTTAACTGAACCAACTGTTTTATAATCAACATATCATATTTGCTTAATCAAAAGTCAACTCAAGTACTGTGGTTTGCATCTAAAATATATAACACAGTTAAGTAACTTAATTACCTCAATTCTTCCTCCAGTTGTGCGATCCAATCCATGGCGCCCTAAAGTGTGGTGGCAGTTTCCTCATGCGCAATTTGTGCTGCCTCAAGTTCTGCTATCCTATCCAAGGCAGCCTGATAAGTTGTATTTGCAATTTCTTAAGCAAGAAGTTCCTCCAGTTCAGCTATCCGTTGCATCGCTGCATGATTTTCTCCAAGAGTTATCTCCAGTTGTTGTTTTAGGTTCAAAACACACCTGATAGCATGAAAACTACAAAAGGCATCGCCCCATTCCCTTATATTCAAGGAGACAAGCATAAGTAGTATAATTAGTCACCCATCTATATGCAGTCACCCTTCCATATGCGCCACGATTTTCTCTACATGGATTGCTCCTCTCGGCGTCAGTTTCAAGGGGTATCAATCCAAGGCGGCCTGATAAGTGTTGTGGCAGTTTGTGGTTCATCATGCGCAAGAAGTGCTGCCTCAAGTTCTGCTATCCTATCCAAGGCGACATTGCAGCACTCCTTGCACTGACACTTCATTTTGTTATCTTCAGTAACTTTCCCATTCTCAAACGCATAGTTTAAGAACAAATAAAGCCCTTCATGAAACTCCTTACTCAATCTTTCATAATGAACCCAACTCTTATCCATTTACAAATACAAGATGACCCAACTCTGCAATAGTATAAACTAAGACAACAAATAAACAATCCGTAAAAACAACCCTGCTGTGAAGAGTTGGCATGGCTAAGGCTACTATCCTAATTGGGTGGGTATATGCGCAGGTGGAGACGATTATCAACAAACACATAGTACAAACAACAGCAGAATGACGGAAGTTAAGAATTTCTGCCTATTGACTTACTATCATTGAGCATAATTAGTGTACAGACATCAGGACATATGAACTACTTGAACATCATATCCAAACTTGAAAGCACACATAATTTAAACTACTATCTTAGAACCACTCTTATGTATTCAAGAAATCATCCCAAGTTATTTGTCTTTAACGAATGAACTTATCTAACAAGTACATAAAATCATATGAACTTAACTAGTACACTAAACTTGAACATCATACGAACTACTTTGAATCTATAAAGCAAACAAAACGAACCCATTTAACCTGAACATCATATCAACTTATCTACCTTAAATTGTTCCAGAACATGTCAATCTCAAGCAAACCCCCAATTTCATTCAAACTAAATAATCAAAGAAACCCTAAATCTAAATATTTCAAAACCTATATTCCAATTTCATATTCTGAAGATGATTACATAAAAAATAAACCCAAAAAAAATAAAATAATTGAAATCCAAAACACATAAACCCTAACAAATTTACATAAATTAAAAGTTAAAGAGAGGAGAAATCTTAACAGACTCCTTGAGGTCCTTAAAGTTGCAAACTTTAATCCTTAAGCAACAAAAAAAAAACAATTAATATTCTTAAACAAGACAAAATCTTAAACTGAGACAACAAAAAAGAGAAGAGAAGAAGATAAGGAACACCCACCTTGTAGTAGCGACAGATTTGCAGAATAGAGAAGAGATGCAGAAAGAAAAGAGAAGAGAAGAGAAGCAAAAAAAATTAGATCTGAAAGTGATGAAGGGAAAGAAGATAAAGAAAATCTGAAAGTGCGAATTTTTTTAATGTGTTTTGATTATTTTTGGTGTCGGAAATCTTGAACCGTCAAAAAAATTAGGGGACTTGACTCATTTGCCTGTCGGGAATCCGGAACCGCAACAAACAAAGACTGGGTTTGACTAACTCACTTTATTACCTACGGTTTAGAATAAACAGCAGCAAATGGGCTTATTTCCTACGGCCTGGAAAATTAAAACGTCACTAATAGGCCCCAGTTTTGTAGTGAGAATCTCAGTTAAAGGAATCATGCGTAACCAGTAACAATAGCCATAACACCCGATATACAGAAGATAGTAGTAAAAGTAACACCCACTTACATGCGGGAGAGCTTGGATCGTTAAAGCTAGATCCACAACTCCTAGTAACGATTTTAATTTCTAACTGAAGATCGTGACCTTCCAATAAAAATTTATCAGAAACATTCCCGGAAATGAAGCAATGAGCTCGCCAGAATAATCTTCGGAGCTCCTGAACCTGCCGGGAAGAATCATCACCAAACTTGGGGCAAACATCGAACACAGCGTGATCCAAACATAAAAACACCATAACAGGGGAGAAAACAAGACCCACGGACAAAGGTCAGAAAAAAGCCCTGAAAAATATCATATCTAGTCTAACCAAAGTTTCGCAAGGAAACAACAGATACAAAACTAAATCACTACCAAATATATCTAAAAAGAAAAGCATAACATAAGTTACATCAACAACAAAATAAAAACCTTAATTGAAAAGAGAAAACTACTAGAGCTTAATACTGCGACACTCTCTCCTCTCTCTTTCTCTTGTGGCGGTGATCTTTTTTGCTCCCAAACAACCCAGCTGCCGGCAGTTCACAAAAAGCCTGGATCTGCTCCTATGGGAGCGGATCTGGGTAAATCTTTTTTTCCTTTCTTTGTTTTAGATGTCTTGGTCTGTTTTGTGTTAGTTTTTTTAGGTATTACTGTTTTTTGTTTTGGTTTTCATGGGTTTCACAGAGGTCTTCAATGGGTGATTACGGTGCTTCGATTGGGTTTGGTTTTGCCTCCTGCTGATTTTCATCATCCTCCCAAACTCCTTTCCAGTGTTTTTACTCGATCCGGAGGTTCAATCCCATTCTTCAGATTTTACAGTCGGTTTATTCTTCGCCTCCGGCATCGTCTCCGTCAACGTCACCGTCGTTGTCGCCGCCTCCATCAACAACACTGTAGCCGTTACCGTCACCGGCACTGTAGTACCGTCACCGTCAACGTTACCGTAACTTTCGCCGTCAACGTTACCGTGACCGTTACCGTTACTTCCGTCTTCTTCACCGTCAACGTCTCCGTCAAAGTCGCCGTCAATGCTGTCGTTACCGTCTTCTCCCTGTGCATGGCGACAAAGGCTTTACCAACTCTTTTCCCCTATGGGGAATTTTGCTTCATTCTGTTGGACGTGGTGGTGCAATTCAGAGTCTCGTTATTTTATTGGTCTTTGTGGATTTGTTTCTGGTAATTGACGACAACTCTTCTCAGTCTTTTAGGTGGATTCCTATTCCGATTTACTTTGAGGGTACCTCGACATGTCCACCAATACATAAGACTAGAGTCGTAGCCATTAAGAAGGGTAGGCCTTTCCCTCGAATAGTTGGGGCCCGATTTATGTCTTACCCGGAAGCTTTCAAGACTACTCAAATTGAATTGCACATATGGGTGATGGCCAAATGTGGAGATCTTGGTTACTTTATGTGTTATCTGTGTTTGCCTCCCAGACAAAGATCACAACCCTTTGATGTGCTCCCTGCTTCATCAACGGACAATGCTATACAACCTCCTGCTGCTAAAACCGATACAATTCGCACCTTCGCAGAGTTGATGGATGATTCTCAACCTTCCTCTTCTAGAGTCATTTGCCCTGGGTTCGAGATTCTAATTTTATGTGTGAGGACAGCTCACTTACAAGCTATGGCGCAGCAGCAACAATGGTTTCACCTTCTGACTAACTTCCCGGGTATATTTCTTATTCTATACGCGGTGTCTTTCCGTTGGGGGTTGTATTTGTTTTCTTTGTTCCGAGGTCTGTTACTATCGATCCTACTTCTTGACTCGTCATGGTTCACGAAACCGGTTTTGACGGATTCGCTGAGTCTATTTGCCACCCTTTGTCTCGATAACGTGTATCAGCTTGATTCTCCATCCTTGGATGATCCTTGTGCACGTGTCAGTTTCGACAACCACCTTTGGTGGCCTCATCACCTGTTCCACCCGGTTTTTGTCTGGACTTTGACTTTTCTGGGTCTTATTTCATGGGTCCTTAGTACTTTATGTTTTAGTAGTAATATTAGTAGGATATTAGGTAGTAACAGTGGTAACTTTTCTATGCACGGTTTTACATTAGTTAGTTTTCTCTGCATCATTGGCTGTGTCCTATGTCAACTTATCAAATTTGAAGGTCTACCATGGATTGGTTTCAAACCTATGAAGCTCGGGCAGGATGAGAAGGATGATTGGTTTCATTATTATGGGGTAATTCCTTTTTGCCTTAAAGGATACATTACGTCCGGCCATTGTTGTCAATGGCCAGTTGCTGTCAATCTTGTATGCATGGCAACACAGTGTTTTGGTTTTGGGATCATCCGGCTTTCGACTTCATGGACTAGATCTAATTTATCACACTCGACCGTTCTTTCGACACCGATGGTAACTAGATGCATTACAACCTTTGTGGAAGTTGATTTGATGTTGTTTACTTTATGTTTTTGGGAAACATCTTATCAAGTTTGTAAACACTCATGTAATGATCTTTAGTTAATATATGCAGTCCTTTCCTTCAAAAAAAAAAAAAAAAAAAACCTTTACAATTCAAGAAAAAAAAACAACAAAATAAAAAACCGATCTGGAGTTGCTGGAGTTGACGATGTTGCTGCGACTGAGACTTGAAAGTAGAAAAAGGGGAAAGAGAAAGGGATTTAAACCATTTTTGTTGTCAGCCCTGATTCCCCGAAAGAATTAAGACAAAAAAGCGCAACGGAACCACAAAGCACAACAAATCGACAGCGAGAGACGAGTCCCAACCTCTGTTGTTGGCTGCTGTATTTTAGGTCAAGACATCGGTCGTCATTTTGAAACCGCCCACTCGCAAAAAGTAAACTGCGCACTCGCAAAGAATGGGACCTGCCATCCTTAGATTTACAGGGAGTTGTCTATTATTAGTTCCATGTGTGAGTGTCCGGGATTTCACAAAAGGAACCCAATGACCACCCCCTGCAAATCCAGGTGTGGCAAATCCCATTTATGCGGGTTATGTTTCTGGATAGTTTACATCCTCACGGTTTCGGAGTTTATATCCTCGGTACGGGCAACAGAAAAAAATACATATTCTTAAAGGATCCACAAATCCAAATTAGAACCTAGCTCATTTATTGTTCACATTGGTGACTTCTCTAAATCAAAGAGATTTATTGCAAAACTGATAAAACCGATAAATGCCCCATCCTTTATCTTGAGAGCGAATCTAAGAGCAAGCACTATGGTTCCCTTTAAATGGAGAATTCTCTATTGAATAGAGATATGCAACTACTATGGTGCAAAATTTCTCTATTGAATAGACATAGAGATGGACTTCTCTATTGCCTGCTACCAATCCGTAACAGGCAATATCAATAGAGATGCGAGGCGGAAATCCAATTCCCGCAGGGCGGAAATCCAATCTCCGTAAAATTTTCAAAAATCCTTATAATATTTTCTCTGCGGAAATCCAATCTCCGTAATATTTTGTGGCGGAAATCGAGTTTCCGTCTCGAAATAGCTAAGACCACTGTGGTTGCCATTTTTTCGACATTTCTGCCATCCCCTTTCTCTATTTAATAGAGATGGCTTGTGGCACCATAGTGCTTGCTCTAAGAGGTGAATAGGACTCCGACTAAAGCATTGGGGATGGGCCCAACTGATACCCACAATTATCCCAATGCATCAGTTGGACAAATATCCATCATTAGATACAAAGAAGAGATTTGTGAGATTTCATAGTTGGATACTCCCAATGCATCAGTTGGACCAATATCCATCATTGGATACGAAGAAGTGATTTGTGAGATTTCATAGTTGGATAAAAGTATGAAAGATTGCCATCGTTATAAATTCACCGAGAGAAATCTTGCGTAATTAATTTAAAACAAAACTTAAAATTGGCTGTAAAGACATGTTCCACTGAAACACGATTTTCACAGGCAACTTTAAACCACGTCTTAAAGGTTGATAAATAATTTTTCTCGGTGAACATTCTAACCCTTCACTGAACTAGTCCACCACCAGCAGAAAGTGGAACCCACCACCTTCGAATTTGTAGGGAATTATCTATTAGGTATGTCGTCTGCATGTGAATGCCTGGTTTCGATTTATTCAGTATATTTAGACTTTTTCGCTGAAAAAGTGAGCTCACACGCAAACCCCCTGCAAATCCAAGGGTGGTAGATCCCACTTTATGTGAGTTGTTGATTTCTAGATAGTTCATATCCTCGACGATTTCTAGATTTATATCTAGAAAACGGATCCAAATGGTGAAAGGGAATCTGACTGAAACATTGGGATATGTGTGGACTTCGCAGAAAAAAATGGAATCCAACTGATACCCACACCAATCCCAATGCTTCAGTCAGACTCCTATCCATCATTTGTGACAAAGGGTGAGATTTCAACGTGTAACGTACACGTGGTTTCCTACAAGTTACATAAAAATTATGATTGACTACGTCCTGCACCCAACGAGAAAAATCCCATGTAATTATTTTGAAACATGACTTTAAATTGGTTGTGAAAGACGTGCTCCACCAATGGAACATGACTTTCACAGCCAACTTAAAGCCACGTCCCAAAAAGTTTAGCACAAGAACTTTCTCAATGTAGTAAAAAAATCATAATCCTTCACTACATCTTAGGCACAAGAACTTTCTCAGTGTAGTAAAAAAAATCCTACTACTTCACTACATCTTAGCAAATTCATATATACAAAAACAAAAACTAGTGCATAAATAGAACCACAACCACCAAGGATACAAAAGTCTAATTGAAAACCAACCATCGGAAACAGAAAAAAAGATCAATTGACCGAGGGATTATCCCAATAGATAATCCCAACTCTAACAGAAATGGTATGGATGATGAGAACCTACCCCATCTATTAGAGTTGGGTTATCAATCGAGATATTCCTGGCTGCATCATAAATTTGGTCTCCTCTACCCTCCCCTCCTAGAAAGTGTCGATCTTGAAAATGCAGAGCCCATTCGCAAGGCAACACAAGCACATTCCTATGGAATAAGGCAACACAAGCATGCCACATATGCGGAAACAAATCCAAGTGATGTAGTTCGAAATTTCAGACTTCTATCCAAGTATTCTTAGTTACGAAGCTGCTACAGGCCCCCCGGGTCTGTCGACAAGCTCTCTCCACCGCTATGTGGCATGGGTTTCACCCACACAAAATTTCCCACTCACCCGACCGTGGACAGCAGGGGGGGGGTCCCGCCAGCATTTTTCATCCAATCACCCCCGCCTCTCTCCACCAACCCTCTCTCCACCAACCGTTTTTCCACCGCTATGTGGCGGGGGGTGATCGCATGAAAAATGCTGGCAGACCCCCCCTGCTGTCCACGGTCGGGTGAGTGGAAAATTTTGTGTGGGTGAAACCCATGCCACATAGCGGTGGAGGGAGCTGGTGGACAGACTCGGGGGGCCTGTAGCAGCTTCGTTAGTTAGGATAGAAATAAGCTAGTTCATTGCCAGTTTTTCTTTGTATATTATTTTTGGAAATTAATATACAAAACTCAATGACCAACCCCTGCAAATCCAAGGGTGGTAGATCCCACTTTATGTGAGCCGTTGATTTCTGGATAGTTCATATTCTCGACGATTTCTGGATTTATATCCAGAAAACGAATCCAAATGGTGAAAGACTGAAAGGGAGTCTAACTGAAACATTATGGGCTTCGCAGAAAAAATGGAATCCAACTGATACCCACACCAATCCCAATACAGTCAGACTCCTATCCATCATTTGTGACAAAAATAGAATCCAACTGGTTACCCACACCAATCTCAATGCTTCATTCGGACTCCTATCCATCATTTGTGACAAAAAGTGAGATTTCAACGTGTAACATACACGTGGTTTACTATAAGTCACATAAAAATTATGATTGATCGATTACATCCTATACCCACCGAGAAAAATCCCATGTAATTATTTTGAAACACAGCATTAAATTAGTTGTAAAAGACGTGCTCCTCCAATGGAAGATAACTTTCACAGCCAATTTAAAGCCACGTCCCAAAATATTTAGCACAAGAACTTTCTCAGTGTAGTAAAAATCATAATCCTTCACTACATCTTAGCAAATTCATCTATTCCTTGACGCATTACACAAGAAAGTACAAAAACAAAACTACCGCAAGCGGTTTAAACTAAAGTGCAGAAATAGAACCACCAAGGACACAAAAGTCTAATTGAAAACCAACCATCGGAAACAGAAAAAAAAAGATCAATTGACCGAGGGATTATCTCGATGGTAATCCCAACTCTAACAGAAATGGTATAGATGATGGAAACCTACCCTCTATTAGAGTTGCGTTATCCATCGAGATAATCCTGGCTGCACCTTGAAAATGCAGAGCCCATTCGCATGGAATTAAGGCAACACAAGCACATTCCTATGGACTAAGGCAACACAAGCACGCCACAAATGCGGGAACAAATCCAAGTGATAAGTAGTTTTTCGAAATTTTCAGACTTCTATCCAAGTATTCTTAGTTAGGATATAAGCTAGTTCATTCACTGCCAGTTTTTCTTTGTATAAGGCGGGTCGTGCTACAGCGCGGTTAACCGCATAACTCAGCGGCGTGAGGGCGCACCTCAGCGCCGTTGGATCTTTTTTCAACGGCGCTGATGCATTTCTATCTCTCTCATCCGTTTTTTTTTTTTCTTTTTTTGATGCATCAGCGCCGTTGAAAAAAGATCCAACGGCGCTGAGGTGCGCCCTCATTCTTTGAAAATGAGGTTAACCTCGCTATAGCGCCGAACAAGGCAAACTTGGGATTGGAATATGATGTTGCATTTTTAAGCCACAGGTATGGAATCTGACCGAATCAATCTGGAGGGTTTGTTTCAATTATTTTCGTGAAAAAATAATTGAACCCTACAGTTTGTCCTGTGGAGACCAAAAATTCAGCCCCAACCAAAACAAGAAAATTGATCTTAGGATGACTCCCTTCGATTATGTTATGTTAGAAAACAATCTATTGTATCAGAAAACAAACAGAATTAACAATGAAGATACACATTGAAGTGGTTGGAAGAATTTGAATAAAAATTTGTAGTGTACATATGTACAGGTGATAGCAGTTAATATGAACTTCACCCTCCAACGAGAGTACACCTTTGATTTACTAGAATTGTAACCGTGTCAAATCACTGTATTTAGTTTTAACACTTGACTAAATCTAGCATCCATTAAACAAAATTAACAACCTATAAGAGCCCGAATCGGCAGATGCGAGTGAGCATGTACAATCTAACACACCTGTAACACATTCATTCTCATTCTTTACTATTTCTATTGCACATAAATCAAACATATTTGGCTTTCAAAGCAGATCAATTGCATATGAATCAAGACAAATCTTGAAAAATAAAACACTAAAATAGATCTAGAATCAAAATAATAGCAAAAAAATTGTCACAAAAGAAAAAAAAGAAAAAAAAAAAGGAAAGAGGACATGCAGGGCCAAAAAAATTTGAAGCAACTGAAAAAAAATTGTACTTACTGAACTGACCTTTGTTAAAAACAACAACAATCAATCAAAGAGCGACGGCTCAGTATTCTAAGTTCTTAAACCATTAAAAGCAGCTAATACCTTCAAGACCTACACACCTTTTAAACCGAGAGATCTAACAGAACATCAATTGATGTTGCGGAGTGTAAGTCTGGAAAGATTAAGCAGCGTTTGTTTAAGATCTACTTTTTTTTTCTGATCTGATGTGAACAGAGGAGGCGCAGCAGAACATAAAAATGGAAAGAAGAAAAGTGAATTTCGGTGGATGGAGAAGGATCTAGCACATAAGTAGTATTTATAGGGGTGGTCTAGGGTAAAAAACCCTAATAGGTTGAAAGTACAAAACTGTGTGTTAGCATGCGTGTGAACCGCTCGAGAAAAAAGGAGAGATGGCGTGTCAAACGTGTACAGTATCATCATGTCGGTTAGGCTTGGAATGTAATCATGGGCGTCATAAATCTAAGAGGCCGGTGGTGACATCTTGGTGGCCCATTATATTCTTGGGTATTCCTGAGCTAGTCAAGAATGGGAATGGGACGGGGACTGTGAATCCCATCCGCTCCTGGTTCCTAAAAATAAAAACCCATGCTAGACTTGGTAACGGGTCGTGGCCAGTTTGTAACGAGTTACACGGGCCCAAGTTTGCGGGTTGGAATTCTCTATATATCGACGTGTTGTCACTGGTCATTTCTTCAACCCTAACTTGTCATAGGTTAGGCTTGCGGGTTGACGGGTTAGCCCATGCAATTAATAAGTATCAAATTATAAAATTGAATTACTTTTTTTTTTGAAGCAAAAGTTTGGGATTATATTAACAAAGAACCATTTGAGCAAACATGAAAGTAACAGTTACCTAAAAACAGATTAAAAACACGGTAGAACCATCCATGTTGCAAAGTACCCCCCAAGTCCCTTAGTGTATGTCACCCAAAGTAGATCCTTAAACGAGTTGTGTAGAGTCGATGTTGAACTGCAAGTTACAGAATGTGAACCACGAAACAAAGAAGCGTCGATTATGTTGAGGCCAAGACAAGTACTCAGCTTCCAAACCAGCCATCCATTCAAAGGAATGACCTAAAAATATGTACTTCCTCTCACAGACCAAAATGAGTCGTCTGTGTTATCCAATGAACCACTAAGCGGTCCAAGGAATAACTGTAACCTGCCAAAACTTGAAGATCGACAAACACTCCATCTACCACCGTTGTTGGATCAGAGCCTCCAAATTAAGACAGACATAGTGTAGAGAACCACCAGACGAGAAAACACACACACACTAAAACAAACAACATACGAAACGAACCAACCAAGGACATACATAAGTAGTAACCTAGAACTTAAGCTAAATGCTAGACCTTGAAACAAACACAAGCCACCTAGAAACTAAACCAACCGTAAAACAAAAAACTGAAAATCAAACGATCCTAAAACATACAAGCCACATACGAAAAAGAACCTAAATTGTTGGAATAGTCGATAGCTGCACGTGTCCGTCATTTGAAACCCACCCAGGTTCTCGTGGCTATAAACAAAAGGATGATGATAGCTTTTGTCTGGGAGTCGCTGTTCCACGATATCCCCCAAACATGATAGCTGGGTCATTATCCTTTCATGAGTGATTTCCATGGCAAGATAAGACTAGAGTAGTTTGTTTGTTGTTATCGGAACACATGTCTTCGATACATTTGTTAAAGCCTTGTTCCACAAAGAAGCTGCTGAAACCAAAAACTCAGATCGTTGTACGACCTTATCCAAAGCAGTACGAGTTAACTCGGCTCCCAGAAAGTGTTGCTCTTAGATAAATCTTAAAAAATATTTTTGCTCCATTCAATTCATCAAGCTGCTCTTCAGTAACATGTATGTCATTTGTCCTTGATGGTGATTTCATCCTTTTTTCTATAGTCTACACAGAACCTCCAATTACCATCCTTCTTCTTGACTAGTAGAATTAGGGATAAGAAGGGGATGTGACCAGGCCTGATGATTCCAGTGCTCAGCATTTCTTGAACTAACTTCTCCACCACATCCTTCTGCATATAAGGAATCCTATATGGCCTTTAACTTGGTGGGATTGACAAAGGTATGAGGGGAATATGTTGATCATGAGTTCTGAATGGGGGTAAGGACTTAGTCTCTTAAAAATTTGTATTATATAAGTGTAACAAGGGTTCAAAAATAGGGGGTGTAGAATCACTAGGCTTAGTGGCTGATATTGAGAATGCGTGGCCATTAGACCATTTTTTTTTTCTTAAGGTATCTTTGGCAAGCCCCTGCAGACATAATAGAAATACCAGCTGCTTCAGTCATTCCTAACAGCTCAATGTGCTTGCCTCCCCTCTTGAAGTTAATGGTCATTTTCTGGAAATCAAATAGAATTGGACTAATAATCTTCATCCAATCCACTCCAAGTACCATATCACAACCTCCAACCTCACATCAAATACAAAGGAGTGGCCCTGCATTGACCACTTGAATTGGGGGCATTTGGCAGTACTAGACAACTTGTTTCCATCAGTTACTGCCCCTGGGAGAGTATTGGTAGGCATAATGAAACTTCCAGTCCACTTAGCTGCTTCTGGGTCCAAAAAGATGTGTGTACTTCCACTATTTATGAGAATGGTGAGTATTTTCTTGCTTTTAGTGGTACCCCGAATTCTAATGGTAGTGTGGGAAACATTACCAGTTAGGGCATGTACTGAGATTTCTACTTCTTCTTCACACTCATTTTGAACTGGAGAATTGAGTATAGTCAGGTATTCATCTTCTTCAGCTGCCAACATAAACAATTGTTGTTTAACACGTACACACGTGTCCTGTTTTGAAGACTTCACAATTATAGCAGAGTCCCTTCTCCCTTCTGGCTCTCATTTCAACATAAGACAATCTCCTAATAGGAGGCATTTTTAGACTAGTTGATGTATTCATCCTTGAGCTTGTAGAAGCATTCATCCTTGGAGATTGAGACTTTGTAGGTGTAATAGTGGCTCTGTTGTTGTTGTTGGTACTGGGAATGTTGAGTTGTGGTAGCTTACCCATGATTCTGCTTTTCCGGGCTGTATTTTCCAGCATAGCTTCCTGCATCCTAGCTAGATAGATGGCTTTGGATAGGTTGTAGGTGAAAACATCTGGACATCCATCCTTGACTCTTCTTTGAGCCCACTGATAAATCTAGAAGTGAAATATTCTACTGTAAGGTGTTTATTCTTGGCTATAACACTGAATTCACCTAACACAGTTTATTGAACTCTCCTACTATGTCATCATGACCCAGCTCTTGAAACCTATCACTTAGATCTCACAAAATCATCCCACACGATCTTACACTCTTGATAATCCTAGTACCAAACATCAGCTTTACCATCTAAATAGAGAGGTCATATGAACCCTCTTTTCATCATCCATATCATGTAACTGAAAATATTTCTTACACTTCCTGACGCATGACCTGGGATTATGACCATCAAAACGAGGAAAATCAACCTTAGGCTTATGAGAACTTGATAATTGATTCAACTCACCAGAAGAGTCGGAACCTGGCTTGTCGTGACTTGCTGATGAATCCAGAGCATTAAATCCATGACCACTAGTTCCTGTTGCGTCCATAATTTTAGATCTGAACTCCTGTAACAACTTTTCACCAATATTCTTTGACTCCTCAGCAAGCCATGACTTTATGTTGTTATGCATGTCAATTGATGGGTTGTTACTGTGTGAGTATGAAATCTGCATAAGCACTTCACACCTAACAGCCAATAGATTTATACTAATACCAATGCAATACAGACAGGATTCGATCATACGAGAGTGCGAATAGAGTAAGAACAATATCGAAGACAATACATAAGAGAATATGTTAGATAAGAACACAATTACTCATTAAATCTTGTAGTAACTAATACTCCCTCTGTCCCATTTTAAATGTCTAATTACTATTTTCATTTGTCTCAAAAATATGGCCAGCTTCTAATTATATCTGTATTTTTTTCAACAAATTCGCTGATATACCCTTAAAAAATATCTAGATAAATTGGAAACAAATTCATAAATATATATTCTTTTGGCAATATTTATATTCTATTTTTCTTTTATAGTTATCAAAAATAAAGTCATATATTTTCACTTTATTATTTCCTACCTAAAAATAGAAATTCATTTATTCTCTCTATATTTGATAAGGGTACTCTACGAAATTCATATAGTCTCCTTATTTTTTGACTTAGTCAAAGCGGTCATTTAAAATGGGACGGAGGGAGTACATGGATATGATCCTTAGAAGCTAGAGGAGAAAGCTAACCTAATCTCACTCTTCACAACTTAGGTTACACCAAAAATCCACCCTTACAATGTTTCTCGAGCTCGCCTTATATAGCCCGAGTCGGTAGCGGTTTACAGCTAATAAGACAAGCTACTCAATCGTGGTGGTGTAAGAGCTTGTCGAGTAAGGCGGTTCCTTCGGTGAGACCGCCAAAGATGACTTCAGGCTTTTATCCTTCGATGATCTAGGCGAGTCTTCTATCTTTGAGCTCTTCCTCGAGGTGACTCTGCTAGCTAATCCCGAAGTATGGCTGCGATGTTTTCTGGTAGGGCCTAGTCCTTCTGATCTTGACACGTGTCCCGAGGGTGTTTTACCCTCCACAGTTTGCCTCTTTCCTTCCCTTGTATCGAAGATGCTTGGGAAGGAAATTCTTCTTCGTCGTCCTCTTCTCGCCATGCACCCCACTAGCTGCCAAGTGTGACGTTTCATGACACGTTCTGCATGTTCCCGAGATTTTAGCTACCTTTTGACCTTCCCACCGGAAGCGCCAGTTTCCCTTTACTATTTAAGTTTCGGTTTCTCCCTCTTAATTTTTTTAGCCTTTTCGTACCATCTTCCACAGCTCCGTCGCTCTTTTTCCGAAACCCTTGAAATTCTATCTTTTGATCTGATATTTGCTTGGTGTTTTCTTCTGATACCCATTGCTTCAATCTTCTTATTATTTTATAAAGACGACTCTTTTTCTCATTTCATCATCTCTCAAGTTCCTGATCAATCTTGCCTCTGCAACTTCCGGCGCCGACGAGTTTTGTCCTTCTTCCCCTTGTTTTTCCTTTCATGTCGTTTCCCTCTAAAGTTTATGTTCTCATCTCGATGATGAAGAACTTAGGTTTTAGAGATGATTCTTTCAACATAAAGGCTGTCGGAGCTCCGGGCAGTCGACTGACTCCAGAATTAGTCGAGGAGTTTGGATCCAACGAGGGGAAGCTCTTGGTTACGTTCCATCAAATTTCTGACGGGTTGATTCCCCCTTTTTACCAACCTTCCAATCCTCTGTTTATTGAAATTCTCCGCTCCCTTCCCAGTCCTCGGGGGGTAATGCTCACTTGTAGCTCCATTCACCTTATCAATCAGTGGGTTTCCCGCTCCGAGGATAACTCTCCTGCTGGCTCTACAGCGAAGTTTTACTTTACTGCCAAAAACTTCTTTCAACATTTCGAACCATTCTTAACGCTGGACAACGAATTTGCTCCTTGGGGAGTCAGCTTTCGGACTGTGAAGGGTGGTATGAATATTATTCTGGGGTCTTTAGATTATTCCATGGATGAAGACTGGTATTCGGAGCCTGTGCTTTTGGAGGGTCCCATTCTTCGAGGCTGGAAGGATGCAGGTCGCTTCATTCCTCGGACAAAGTTCGAAATAGGACACGAGTTCTCGACTCAGCATTTGTTTACGATCCACTTTTCTGACGAGGAGAGAGAGTTGTCTCGCCAGGTTTTAAGGAAGGGCAAAGGCGTTTCTGTTGATGCTTCGAGTAGCTTAAAGCGTTCCCGAGCAGATGAGGAGACTATGGAGCAGGTAACAAATACCTTTTTAAGATTTATTTTCTGGAGTATGAATACTTTCCTCTATTTGTTTCCTGAGGAAGACGGATTCTCATTTGCAGGGAAATGCTGTATCTGTGGGTGGCTTGAGCGTGGAGAATGAATTGGTGGGCTTTGAGTTCGAGGAAAAGACCGAGGTTGCTAGACCTCGCAAGAAGTTTGTTTTTTAAGAAATCGTCCAAAGTAAGTATACCACATCAAGGCAAGGTACCATCGAATCCTTCGAAGAAGAAGATGAAAACGACTGTTCCTATCAAACTGTTATCGCCGAAGGCTGTTGACGTTCTTCCTGCCGATAAAACTATCGATGAGGTTGCCGCTGGTGAGCCGAATGTTGCTGTTCCGAGTGTGCCTGCCTCTGCCTCGGTGATGATTGCTTCTTTTGAAGAGACCCCTGCCTCAGCCATGGTTGCTTCTACTGCCGCAACCACTGCCTCGGCCGAACCTTCTGTCTTGTCTTCGAAGAAGATTATTCTTGTGGTCGATCTCCTCCTACCCCGAAGGGATGGTTCAACTGTCAGTATGGATCCCTCGAAGAATTTAGTTATCAGCTACCCCCGCAGTTCAAATTTTCCACCTGCTCCTAGCTTTGCTAGCAAACACCCTCAACCATACACTGCGAAGAGATTTAAAGAGGTACTTTTTGATAACTATAATCCGAGTGATTTTACCAAGGAAGTATCATCTCAATTTGATGCTTATGCCTCTGATCCCCTGGGCTGCCCTTTGGATCCTGAGTTTTGCAAGAAATTTGGCGTTGTTTTTGGAGGTGATCGTCTCAGAATGTCGTATGATCTTCGTCATCCGCCTTTTTCGTATGAGGAGAACCTCGATATGATTCAAATGGTTCGTTGCTTTTTCCTTTAAGTGTGAATAGTCATATTTTTTGAGTTTCTGGCTGAGTATTTGGTGCCTTTTCGCATTTGTCACAGGGTAATTATCATGAGTTTGGTCTTCAGGCCTGTACCTTTGATCAATATGGCGAGGCTGAGTATCATGAGAGGAAATTTCTCCAGATGCAACAGGAGCTTGCCGAAGAAAAGACTCGCAGTGCTCGTGAGAGGAAGAATTTGATAGGTATGTATTTTGTTATCCTGTGTTTGCATTTTACCTTGTAATTTTATGCTGAGAAAAATTTACTGTTGTCCAAAAAACCGAGTTAGAAGAAGGGAAG
This sequence comes from Papaver nudicaule, assembly GCA_023529015.1. Lineage (NCBI taxonomy): Eukaryota > Viridiplantae > Streptophyta > Magnoliopsida > Ranunculales > Papaveraceae > Papaver > Papaver nudicaule. The sequence goes on from JAJJMA010060606.1 coordinate 24,507, forward strand.
AAGAAACTCCACGAGGCTAAGCTAGCTTTAAGCAATTCTCGAGAGAGTCGCAAGCCTTCGCATAGTGTTTCTGGCGATGGAGGTCATCGAGGTGAAATCGATAAGTTTATAAAAGAGAGGAATCAAGCCTGGGATGACCGAGATTACTATAAGAGGAATAGGCGTGAAGCTGAGGATCTTTTTGCCGAGGAGAAAAGAAAAAGAGTTAAGGCCGAGCGCCTTCTTGAAGAGGAGAAAAATAAGAATGAGATTATTGCCCGAAAGAATCACTTTTTTCAGTTGGATGTAGAACGCCTATCGCGAGAGCGGGATGCTGCTCTTAGGGAAAAGTCAGTCACCACCTCTGGCAGAGTGGTGATAGAGAATTTGGAGCGGGATATTAGGAATTTGAGGGTTCAAACGTCTGCGTTGAAGAACGTCAATAATGATCTAACTGCAGAGAATGCTTCTTTGAAGAAGGGCTGTAATGATATAAGTATGGAGCTTGCCAAGGCGAAAACATCGAAAGATCATCTTTCCCGAATGATCGATGAATATCGGTTAGAACTTGCTAAATTTGGGGCGGCTTCTTCTGAAGATATTAGGAAAAGGGCTACCAGCCTCGCTTTACCAACCGACATGAGGTTGCTGAGTACATGGTTGTTAAAGAAAGTAGGGTGCTAACCCTGATCAAGTTGTTGTGATGTTGTCTGTTGCGTTTCCAGTGATCTCAACTTTACTTGCTTCTGTTATTTGACAGGCATCGAAGCCAACTTGCAGAAGAAAGTTGCAGACGCTGTATCCGCGAGGGACGAAGCTGTCAATCAGTTGGTGCTTGAAGCCGAGGGTGATTCGAAAGACGATCCCAAGGATGGTTCTAAAGACGATCCGAAGAACGATCCGAAAGATGATCCCAAGGATGATCCGAAAGATGATCCGAGGGATGATCCCAAGGATGATCCGAAAGATTATCCGAAGGATGATCCCAAGGGTGATGTTTCAGTTGAGACTGGCAACCCTGCTGATGATGCCGCGCAAGATCTTGGTGACGCCCAAGTGCCGAGCACTGGAGGTGGTGTGGGTGTTAACTTTTATAAAGGGAACAGTTATTTGTTTCAAGAATCCACGGCCGCGTATAGTGAAGAGAGTGAAAGTGAGTCTGAGCCCGTGAGGGAAATCACTCCTTCAAGACAAGATCCCTCCGGCTTTCGAACTTATGAGGTGGACTTAGAGGCTGAGAGAGAGCTTTGGGATGACATGAAAGTTTTTGGAGATCCCTCCCCTCGTCACGTTATGTTATCTAGTGAAGTTTCTCCCGTGGTGTAGCTGCGAGTCTTTTGCTTTTCCTTTTTTTTTTCTGATACAAGAATTTTTTGTACTTGGCATCTCCCATATTTTTGCGCTTGTATGCTGTGTTGACTATATTTATAAAGAAGCCTTTTTGCTTGATTGTAGTTTTTTCCTTTTTGGTTTGTATATATTTGCTGGGAATTTCGTAATCAAGCACGAAGTTGCTATTGCAGTACTCTAGGTTCCTAAGAGTACTCGAGGTGCAACTCCAGGGCTTACTTTGATGTGGGAGATAGTAAACCAAGCTAGTGGGGGCTTATGGATCACCCTTCCCAAAGGCTTTTATTTACTTGCCTGTTTTAAAGCAAACATAGGCTATCGAGGTCATAGGTACCCGTTTTGCCTCGGTATGTTGAGTGGATATCGAGGATACCAGGTATTCTCCAAGAGAGTATGGTGGTATTCCGATGATCCATTTATCCCAAGTACAGTGAGGAACTTATGGTGGGTAGCTTCTATGATTGTTCCTTGATAATAAAGTAACACAATGGGGGAGTGCCGGTCAAGGATGGAGCTTAGACATGGTACTATTTTCCTATCGCGGCCTAGAGTTCGACCTCTATGTTTCTCGATAGCCCCTCCTCGAGGCTAAGTGTTTGTTTTTTAGAGGAGGTCCCTTGGCTGCATGACTCGCCTGCTATTCCCGTGAATACAAGCGAATCAGCTGCCTCGGGGTTCCATCCACCTTTAGAGGTAGATGTTGATCCCATTTATCGTCCCATAGACGCCTCAGAAAGAGAGGTCCTCATGGTCGTGTGGTAGTGGGTTCAAATGCTTCGTTAGCTTAAGTAGCTTAGATGCAAAGTACCCACCGCTAACGGGGTGTCTTGTGGGTAGAGGATTGTGTCATATAGCTCGTAGGTCCCTTACGGCTTATATGATCATCAGCTCTCTGCCTGCTATTCGAGGTCTTTTTATGCTTTTGGAGTCTGGGCCTTTGGCGTTAAGGCCTTTTAATTTATTTGCATCGAGGCACTAGGGGAGATATGGCATCATGGCCTGTTTAATTTATATGGCGTGAGAGCCTTTGGAGGTTTTCCTATTCGGGTAGGACTTTCGCCTAACCAAGTAGGATCTGGAGTTTGGATCGAGGTATAGTGCCTCGAAGAGTAAACTATGTATTTTCTTAACAACATGCCAAGCTGCTTCTTTTATTTTCTCATTCTAAAACCGATATATCTTATGCGTTGCTTACATACGTGGTTCTAATTGAGGTGTTTCAGATGCTTCCCCTCAACAGGGGTGGTTAGCTTCTGTCCTTCGAGATTGACTAGGTTGTAAGTGTTGTTCCCGAGCGCTTTTTCGATGACGTAGGGCCCATCCCAAAATTTCCCCTCCGAAGTATCTTTCATGGTGTCAATCGAACAAGCCTTGCTGTCAGATTTGCTTGGTGTTAGTGCCTTATTGCTTGATACGAGGAATTGCTCTCTGTGCTCAGTATGATGACCTTTTCCTTTGCTGATAGGTCGAGTGCCTTGCTTGTGGACGAGTGGGCTTCTCATGGTAGTGTCGGCCATTCCAGCCACAACGTCAGCTATGAACTTTTCTATGCAGGACTCTGTTATCTTTTGGTGTTTGGCTTCACTTGGAGAATCCTTCATCGAGTGCTCCCTCGCCTGGACATCGATTTTGTTGCATAGACGAGCTTCGGTAGGGTCACCGAGGATTTCTGCGATTCCGAGCGGCGTTGGGAACCGAATTCTTCTGTGCATAGTAGAGGGCACTTTTAGGATGCTGTGAAGCCAAGGTCTTCCCACAATTGCATTGTAAGGCGAGTCCATGTCAACTACACAGAATGATGTGGGTTGTTCCAGCTTTCCAACATGAATTAGTAACGACAACTCTCCCCTGGGCATCGAGGGTTTTCCGTTGAAGCCATAAACATTGTACGAAGAGGGCACCAAGGCTCTTTCCTTTCCAAACATCTTGTCGTAGGTCCTTCCAAAGAGTATGTCCACAAAACTTCCTGGGTCCACGAGTATTCTAGGCATCGCCGTCTTCTCGATGTGGAGTGTGAAAACTAAGGGGTCATTGTGTAATCTTCCCTCATCGGGAATGTCTGCTGCCGAAAAGAAAACTGGGCGCTTTTGCCATTCTTCCAGCTGCCCTTTCATTTCTACACTTAGTATTTTCTTTCCCTTAAAGTCTCTTTTGTGAATTCTATCAGTAGGGATGCCTTCGAAATTTCATCCACAGATATCTGCGTGAACTATGGAGTTGCAGTCGTCAAATCTTAGAACGCTTTGGTCAATGGTTATTACGTATGCTTCGTGCTTCTTCTCCTCTGGTTGCGGCTTATTTGGAGGTGGTTTTGGTAGTTCGAGGAAGTGCTTAAATTTTCCTTTTGAGATGAAAAAGTAGATTTGATCTTGCGCGGTGATGCAGTCCTCTGTTGTGTGCCCATAGAATTGATGGAATTGATAATAATCCCTAGAGTTTCGAGTGTGCTTTGGTTGGTTTCCTCTGCTCCTCGGGTATCTCATCTCGCCTGCCAGTTCGGATTGCTCGATGCTTCGGAGTGCGTCCTCGATGGTTACACACAGCTTTGGTAGCTTTTATCTTGAAATGCGGAAACCTGGTCTTTGTACGCCGAACTTTCTGCCTCCCTCCTGTCCTCTTTGAGCACCGTTGTTTTTGAATTCCCTTCGAGATTCATTACCTCTACTGTCATTGTACTTTCTATTTTCATGATATCTTCCGTCACCAAATTTTCCCTCGCTTCCATATCACCCTGCATCGTCCTGCCTCTCCCGCTTTGAAAAGTCCCCTGTCTGGTGGTTTGTCTCTTGATCTCGCTCTTCGAGTGACAAGTTGTTTATGGAGTGCACCTGTTTTGATATGGCTTTTCTCCCATGGGTCGATTGCTCCCTGATTTCCTCCAGCGTGATTCTCTCCTTTTGGTACTTTCGGAGGTCTTGTAGTGTCTCCACATTCTTGGAGAAGAGTCTGTCATACAATGGATGGTTCTTATCGAGTGCATTTAGATATGCCCTCACCTTGTCTTTTTCCGAAGCTCCATTTCCTACTTCGACGCATTGAGCAGTCCACCTGTCTGTCAAGATTTTAATGGATTCTTCAGGTCCGACTCTAATGCTGAACAGTTTCTCTACTCCTGGCTTTGATGAGTTGTTATACAAGAAATGAAGTATGAATACTTTGGATAGCTCTTCGAATGACGAGATCGAACTGGCTGTTAGGTTGTCATACCAATCCAAGGCTTCCCCTTTCAAGCTGGAAAATACTTGCAAAACACCTCGTCTTTATCAGCATAAGCTAGGAATCTCGTAGATACATTTTGATGTGCAGAGTTGGGTCTCCGTTCCCATCGAAGATTGAAGCGAAGATTGGCATGGTGCATTTTACCGGGATGGCTTTAGAGAGGAGCTCGGGGCTTAGTGGCGAACGGTTGACGTCGTTGATTGCTTGAGTAAACTTCATTTTGTCAGTCGGTTGCATCCGATTATCGAAGAGCTCTGCTCGAAGCGCTTTAATTTGTTTCATATTCACTTGTTGTAGAGCTTGCGCCTCGGCTTTCTTCCTTGCCTGCTCATTTTCATATATTAAATGTATGTTGTTCCCTTTCAGACGTATACGGGGCTCGGTTTTTCTGCTCGAGATCACTATCTCAGGGTCCTTGGGGTCGTTTCCCTTGAATTTGGTGTGACTTTTTGACGTTGTAGGTCCCCTGGATCGTGATACAGTTTGTGGGCGAGAGTGTCCCTCGCTGCTCCCTTTGTAGTTTGATGCCGACTTCTCCGCAGCTTTCTTGGTTACCTCTGCTAATTGCTTCTTTAGTTTCCTTATTTTCTTGTTCTTCTGAATCAATTTTTGGAACTGGGCAGCCCTCGTGGTGTTTTCTTCGGTGGGTTGGGGTGCTGCTTCATGGGATGTTGTTTTCGCTATCGTCATCGTTATTTTCTCCATCCTCCTCTTGAATTTGTTGCTGAGGTGGTTCGTCACCTTCTGGAAATCCTTCTCCATCAGGTCCCAA
>JAJJMA010060607.1:9116-26986 GCA_023529015.1 Papaver nudicaule
TTTATATGTATGTTCTTGCGTGGGAATTGAATGTTCGTTCTCGTCTCCTCTTCCTTACATTATTCTTTGAAGACCTTCGTACTGAACGCAATGGATTCCGTCGTGATCTCTGGCATGTTGAGATAAAGAAGGATATATACTTAGCCCTTAACCGCGGTCTTGAACTTGAGCTAGAAACTTCTCGTTCTTTCGCTACTGGGATGGTGGAAGAAATAAATAATCTTTGGGATTCTGTTGGGCCAAAAAATGAGTTGATTGCGAAGTTGAGGAAGGAACTTAATGTAATGGAACAGGGTGCTGCTCTTCAACAGAGGCAATATGCCGATGTCCGACAAGATTTGGAGGAAATGGAGAAAAAATGGGCAAAGGATGCTGCGGAGAGGAATTCCTTGTATCTTAAGGTAAAAGAGTTGGAACAGAAAGTTAACGAGGCTGGCTCTTCATCTTCTCAGCCTGCCCTTGCTTCGGTTTCCGCTGTTAGGGAATTTTCAGAACGGGTGCATAGGCTTGATGCAGCTAATATCTCTTTGGAAGCTGATATTAAATCGCTTCAATCTTCGCTAAATACCATGAAAAACAAATATGATCTGTTATCTGAAGAATTCTCCTGGGCTGACTCCCAACGAATTAATGCCAAGCATAATCTTTAAATATCCCAAAGTCCTGCCCAAGGTAGCATAGGGCATGCACTTTGATTGTCTTCTTATTGTCTCTTTTCTCCTTGGTTGGATTCTCTTAGCGTTTTATCATCTTTGCTCACAGGGTTGGAGGAGCAGATTCATAAATTGCAAACCCAAGTGGGTAATCTTTCCCAGAGGGTTACAATTGGTGAAGGCTTGCTTACTGAGAGAGATACCACCATTGCTTCCTTCGTCCCACCTGAAGAATCCTTGGTGAATGAGTCTAACCAGCTTCGTGAACGACTTCAGGCCCTTGAAGCGAACGTGAATGAACAAGAAAATACGCGCGCCGAGCATCGGGTCCGCCAGTATTCCCGTGAATCCACCGAGTTTATCAATAGCACCTTTGCTACTGTGGAGGTTCATTTCAATACTATGTACCCAACTCTTGGATTACAGCTTCCCCGTGTCGAAGTACCTGATGTTTGATCTTTTTTCTTTTTAATTGATGATGACGAGGATGGCCTCGCATATTTGTGTTCGTAGTTTTTTCTTTGGGACGAGGATGGCCTCGTCCTTAGCTTGTTTTCTTTTGTGCTTTCTTGTTGTCGTGGATGTTTAAAACTTTTTGCTTAGCAGGACGGAGATGGCTTTGTTCCCTCTTATTGAACTTTCTGCTGAGTGTGTGTAACGAGGATGGCCTCGTTCACTAGAACACTGTTCTTCTTTATATAACATATTGTTTCAGTATCTCAGTATCTCTGAATGTTCTCCACAACTTAAGGCTACTGTTTTAACCCTGAGATAAGTGCGATTACCTCGGGGTAGGTGTGTCTACCCCCAAAATTGATAGGATTTTACTCCCCTCAGGTAAGTGTGTTTACCCACGTTTTCTTGGACTAGCCCTACCTTTCGACACCCTTGGCCAGAGGGAATCTAGGATAGCAGTCCGGGAAATAGGCTTTCCCGCAGTTTACGAGTTTGAGTATCTCTATCATCGGGATTCATACTTTTCGCCTCATACATATTAACGAGGATCCTAGAGATGACCTGTGTACGGTAGGTATGCTCCTTGTCTTTGGCAATTGTTCTGTTGCGCTTCTTGCTATTTTTTTTGTAAGTTGTTGCAATCACCCCTAAAAATGTCTATTATTGGAGTCCGAGCGTCTGAAGTTTGATGCTGCCTTTCTATCCACGCGATATTTCCCTTTGTCGCGGTTTTAGTTCCTTCGTCTTTGTCCTTCGTGCTGCCGGTTCCTTCTATTCCTTGGGCACTCCTTTCTGTTTCCTGCATTAAAACAAAGTTTCTTTCCATATTTGCATTTCTCCGTACACCGTTGGGAACTTTATTTTTTGCCGACATTTCGACACTTCTCCGCCAATTTCGCGGATCCATCCTTCCCCCAATATTGCATGGTATGGGGTAGATGAATCAATAACAGAAAACTTTGTTTGGGTTTTCACAGGCCCAATTTCCACTTGTAATACTATTTCTCCTTTGTGCGTCATCGTCGTTCCATAAGCGTCATGGATATACGTCATGGTGGGGCCCATATATTCGTCTCTGAGCCCCATTTGTAGGAACTGTTCATAAAACAAGACATTATGTGTGCTTCCTTCGTCGATGAGCACCTTCGTGGTCATGGATCGCCATTGTCACAACTAAGGGCGCCATAGTTGTTTGTTCTTCTTCGTGGTCCACATTATTTGGCGTGGATAGGTTTATCACTTCGTTTCCTGCCTCGTAATAGCTTTCGCCCATGTTCGAGACAAAATATCTCCGTGGATTAGTCACATACTTGCCAAATTCCTCTGCCTATGTACCCTTCGATGGTGCTACGTAGATGCTGACAATGATCAGTGTTATGCTCCTGTGTCTGGTGATACTCACAGTGATCTTTGTGGAACGCTTTCTCCTCCTTTTGCTCCCCCTCGTGGATGGGTAAGCAAAATCGCTTCTACCACCCTCCTTTCGCAATATTTTCGATGGCCTTTCTGTGAGGACCGTATATACGCTTCCATTGTCCTTCTCTTTGCGCTGGTGCCTTCTTCGTTCTTTTGTCTCTTGGGCTTCTTTGCCTTTGCTCCTTGCTGGTACCTCTCTGTAGTCCTCCTGTTCTTCATTTTCGTGATGATTTTGCAGCCATTGGGTGGTGCGTCTTTTTCTTCCTCCTTTTGGGCATGGCTTCTTTTCGAGTTACGATCAGTTCTCCTTAGTTGGTACCCCCATGGATTTTTACTTCCAAGGTAAATACCGAAGCCTTGCTTATGTCAAATTTTAAGCAATGCAAGTTGCTTGGGCATTTTTCCTCCGTTTGGGTTATAATATTATGACTTTCACCGTGCCTTTCTTGGGATATTACCTTTTCTTTGCTCCTGACCTTCTTTTCCTGGTTGTTTTCTTCGTTAGTGCGTTGGCTTTTGTAACTTTTTCGCTCCATGACGTCTTCTCGTGGTACGTTCATCTCCAAGTTTATCGGTTCACACCTCGGGCTGGCGGCTTTCGTCTGATTCATCGGCCCGTTTTTGGTCTTTCTTCTTTCACGACGTAGGGCTTCTTTTGGTGATCCCTCGTTTCCTTCGCCACTAACGCCTTTATGCTGCTTGATTCTTGTGCTTATCTTCTGCTTTCCACAACCTCTGCTATATCCCTGAAATTTATGGTGCCTTAGAGGGAACAGTTTCCTCGTAATGCCAATAGTAAAGTTGGCTTGTTTTTTAAGAAGATGGAGTCCACCTGGGATTTGATAACAAAATCTGCTGAAAAACGCTTGAAAACAAATCTTTTCCTTTTGGAACTAAAACATACACCGTAAATCACTCGGCTTATCTTCTTTTTGGTTTGTTACCTTTCGGATTAAGAAATTTTATCCCCTTAGGGTAATTTTTATCCACTAAAAAATGGTGTGAGTCCTTCGGGGTACAGATCTAGTATTTCAAAAATACTTACCTTACCGAAAAAACAAAGATTATTGAGTAATTTTCAAGATAGACTTAAGATGACGGAAATAACCAGCTAAGACTGAAAAGTATGCTGAAAACTTCGTTGCCGTGATTATACAAGCACACTGGTCCCTGTTTCTAGCGCCAAACTGTTGATACTAATTTTTCCATATCATACATCAACCAACTAATAAGTAAAATAACTATAATGATGATTAAACAAGTGGCCTTAGTCTTGCAATACCTCGGACATAACCACGGGGGTAGGAATATCACTGGAGGTATCTAATCTACATTGGCGTCATTTACTATAACAATACATTGTAGAGGATGTCGACCGGAGTCTGCAGTTTATCAATACACGTATTATAATGGCTTAAATAACCTTGATCATTCAGCAACTCTCATTCCCAATGCTATTTACAGATAAGATAGCAAGTCCAATGAGTTCACTGTCGTTTTATGCTGAATAATCGGATAGTCTCTACGAAATGAGATCCCTTAGAGTGATCGATACTAGAATGATAAATTACACACCAATATAACGAGGTTCAGCACATTGTGTGCCTACATCCTCGGGGAAAGCTATTGCTGCTACTGATATTCATACTATTCTTCATTACAATACTCTGGTGGACTAATGGATAGAGAGTATTCCTCAGTGTATCCACCTAAAATTTGCTCGACTCCCACTCTCTTAGTGGAGTGGGGTAATTATAGTAGTTTATAGAGGTAGTTGGTTTTTACTACACTTGGTTCCTTCCTTATTTGATGTCGCTTGTCAACAGCTGGATTTCTTGCACCGCCTTGATTGCCCAATCCTGAATCGACACCTCTTCTGCAGAATCTATCTTCGTTACCTAACTTCTTCGATGCTCTTTATGCGCTGATTCTTATCCTTTGGTGACTCACCATCATTGGTGTATCCATTTGGTGATCGACACGTCTCCCTATCCCTCTGCCGTGGTATAGGCTTGAGAGATAACAGCTTCAACATGCGTCCCCCATGCTCAGGCCTAGCTAGAGTAGGTTCATCATAACCTTCGGTTACCATTGTCCCTCGTGATGGGGTAAAGCGCGTGGAAGATGGATTTGGTACTTCGTATTCATTTTATACCGTGCCCTGAGTCCTAAGCTAATGACACGTGGTCGTCGATATTTTGGTATTAACAAGGCCCTACCAGATTAGGCACATCTCCTAAGGCCTCGATGCCATATAAACAATCGGGGCATGATGCCATATCTCCCGTAGTGCCTTGACGCAATGAAATTAAAGGCCTTGACGCCAAGGCCCTGATGCCAATCATTATAAAATTCCTCGAGCAGTAGGCACAAAGTTGATGTACATGTAGCCGTAAGGGCCCTACGAGCTACATGGCACAGTCCTCTACCCACAAGATACCCCATTAACGATGGATCCTTTCCATTAAAGCTATATACGCTAAAGGCATTTGGACCCATTACCATACGACCATGAAGACCTCTCTTTTGAGGCGTCGACGGGATGATAAATGGGATTAACATCTACCTTTAGGGCAGATGGAACCTTGAGGCAGCTAATTAGCCTACATTCATGGGAATGATAAGAGAGTTACGCATCCGAGGGACCTCCTTCGAAACATCAAAACATAGCTTCGAGGAGGAGCTACAGAGAACATGAGGGTTGAACTCTAGGCCGCGATAGGAGAACAGTACCATGTCTAATCTCCAGCCTTGACCGACACTCCCCCATCGTGCTACTTTATTATCGAGACCCAGAATAGCAGCTACCCACCATAAGTTTCCTACTTTGCATAAGCTAAATGGGTTATCAGGGCACCACCATGACCTATCGGAAGATACCTAGTATCTTCGATACCCACCTAACGTACTGAGGCAAAATGGATACCTACGGTCTCGATAGCCAGTGTTTTCTTTAAACCAGGCAAGTAGCTCAAAGCCTTTGGGGAGGGTGATCCGTAAGCCCCCACTAGCTTGGTTTAATGCCTCCCACATCGAAGTAAGCCCTGGAGTTGCACCTTAAGTAACCTTAGGAATCCCAGAATTTGCAAAGTAAACTTCGTGCCCAATCACGAGTTGCTAGACAAAAAACATAATACAAGAGAAAGAACGCTTGATAGAAAAACGCAGAAATTTTATATTTAAAATAATTACAGGTACAAGTATGGCTGATAAGCAACACAGAAAATTTATCCAAAAAACAAAAAAGAAGATCAAAGACAAAAAGACTCGCTCTTAAACAACAGAAGAGGGGCCACCAGACGAAGAATGAATGCGAGGAGTAGGAAAAATCTTCATCGAATCACAAAGTTCTCAACTTCTCTGTCCTCTTCATAAGTTCGAAAGCCAGAGGACGCTCCCTTCAAGGGGGTATCCTCCTTCATAAGTTCATCATCTTCGTCTTCACTATACTCTACTGTGGACTCTCGAAACAGATAGCTATTTTCCTTGTAGTTGGCGTTAAAAATAACACCCTTGCCACCTCCAGTATTTCCTTTACCATATTCACCAAGATTCAGTGGCTCGACACCCTATCCGGCATCCTCAGTTCCCTCTCCAGCTTCTGCCTCGACATCACTCTCGGGGTCGTCTTTCGAACAATCCTCGGAATGATATCCCGAACCTCCTGGAGCACTACCATCAGAATCATCATCATCATTACCATCGTCAGAACTTTTATCTTCGGACACACCCCTTGGTACACCCCTTCGACACAACTCTTCTCTAACCAATCTCACAAAAACTTCATGAAGAAGCAAATCTTCATCATCAGAAAGCTCCAAATCAGAGTCATCTGCGCCAAAAACTCCATAGCCACCAGGTTCAACCCCGAAATCTCTAAAAAGACAACGACCATGTTTTTGGCAAGCTTTACTCGTAGCCAGAGCAGTAGTCAGAGACGATCATGCGAGTAGTTCTTTTGCAGCTTCTCCATGATTAATTTGAACGCGAAAGAGGGCAAAAGCATTAATAATATTTTTCAATCTTTCTTCACACTGGCGACGAAAATCACGCTCGGCAGCCCTGGGCATTCTCTCAGCATCTGCCGAGCGACGTTTTCGCTCGTTCTCCAGCTCTCGGGAATGTCTATTCGCATCAGCAGTTCGAAGCCGGCGTTCCTCGTCCAACTCTTGGGCAAGATCCTTGGCTCTCCTCTCAAACTCCATTTTTGAGTAGATTCTTCAACCAGCTGAGCACCACTATCGTCCCTTGCGGATTCAACATTTGCAACCTTCTGTAATAAATTGGCCTCGATGCCTGCAAAAGGAAAAAGTTGATATATCAAAGCACATTCAGGGAACACGCAAAAACATCAAAACAAGGTGTCAAGCTAAGTATCCTACTTTCTTTCACAATCATATAATTTGTAACTTCGTGCTGATTAGTAAAACGAGGCTGGGCAGCTCTTTCCCTAATATCTTCAGTCGAACCCCATCCCAATTTGGCAAGTTCAAGTCGATACTCATCGGTCAACCGATAAAAGTGGTCTTTCGAGGTGTTAGCCTTTGCAAGATCCTTGCTTATTTTATTATAACCCTCCTTCAAACCGTCATTTTGTTTGATCAACTCTTTGTTGGCATTTTTCAAAGCTGATACATATACTTTCAAATTCCTAATATCCTCTTCTAAATTTTCAATCACCACCCTACCAGACACACCAACCGATTGCTCCCTGCGAGCAGCATCTCGCTCTCGTGTCAATCGAATAATATCCAATTGAAATTGATGCATCACTGTGGCACTTTTCTGATTTTTATTCTTTTCATAATTGAGTTACTGCTCCGTCTTAACTTTTTTTCTCTTCTCCTCGGCTAAAAGACCCTCAACTTCCAAACTTTTCTTCTTATAATAATCCCGGTCATCCTGAGCTTCAGACCTCTCTCTCGTAAGCCGTTCGACCTCATCTCGGCGACCCTTGTCAACCTCGTAGGCAACGTTGGTATCCTTAGGACTCTCTTGAGAATACGTACTAAGAGCTAAGGTTAGCTTGGTGAAGTTTTTTCTTCTCCTCTTCTAATTCTCCTTTTTTAAAAGCAATGATAACAAGCGTTTCAGCATAAAAATTATGAAGGACAGCAAAGTCACAGGATGCAAAATCATACCTATTAGCTTCATCTTCTCACGAGCACTACGAGCTCTTTCCTCGGCAAGCTCCTTCTGCATCCGAAGAAATTTCCGCTCAAAATAATCAGCGTCGCCAAATAAGCCAAAGGAGTAACCCAAAAAACCTGAGGCATGATGATCTCCCTAGCAAAACGAATGAAAAAAATATCAGCATAGCTTGACTTAAGAGAAGGTAACAAAACACAAAACTAGCACCACACTCACCATTTGAAGCATATCAAGACTCTCTTCGTAAGAAAGGGGAGGATTACGAGGGTCACAATCTCTCCAAGACAGTCGCCCCCAAACATATTGCCAAACTTCTTACAGAAATCAGGATCAAGAGGATAATGCAATGGATCAAAAGCATGAGACTTAAAGCGAGATGAAACCGCCATGAAAAATTCACTGGGATTATGATTCTCTCGAAGTGCTTCCTAAAATCTCTTGGCGGTATACGGCTGGATGTGCTTGCCAGCGAAGCTCGGAGCAGGTGGGAACTTAGAACTACGAGGACAGCTAGGAACTATATTCCTCGGAAGATTAGTGCCAATAGTCGAACCATCCTTTCGAGGAAGTAAAACATCAACCAAAGGGACGACCTTTCCAGAGGGTTTGGTGGGAATTTCGACTGAGGCAGTGGTCGAATCAGGGGCAGCAACCATGGCAGAGGCAGAGGCAGTAGAAGCCGAGGCAGGCGCGCTCGATATAACATTACATGAAACAGTGGAAGCAACCTTCTCGGAAGCATTACTAGATGACATATTAACAACCTTCGAAAGTGGTAGCCTATCCGAGAGATTCGCTTCCGCATCATCTCCTAATGGTTTCATAGTTGTTTCAACTTTAATCGTTGAAACTGCCTTGGAGGGCTTCGTATACACAACCTTCTTACGAGGCTTAATGAATTTTTTCCTCTCCTCCCCAAACTCAAAATCTATCGAAGCATCATTCAAAATTAAAGCTTTAGCGGGCATAGCCCTGCCCTGAAGGAGAAATACGTCTTCCTCAGGAAACAAACAGAGGCAAATATTTATACTCTAAACAAAACACATCCCAAGCTAGTTAGCATTTGTTACCTGATCCATAGTCTCCTCTCTTGCACGGGCACACTTTAAGTTTCTCGGAACATCTTCAGAAGCACCTTTCCCCATTTGTAAAGCCTGGCGAGACAACTCTTTCTCTTCATCAGAGAAGTGAATATTAAAGAGATGCTTAGTTGAGAATTGATGACCTGCTTCGAACTCCGTCCGAGGAAAAAATAGGCTTGCGTCTTTCCAACCTCAAAAAATGGGACCAGTAAGCAACACAGGCTCCGAGAACCAATCCTCGTCCACTGAATAGTTAGGAAACTTCAGGACGTTCACCTTACCTTTTACAGGTCTGAATCGAACACCCCATGGAGCAACCTCGTTGTCGAGAGTCAGAAACGGTTCGAAATGAAGAAATAAATTCTCAGCAGTAAAATAATACTTCGCCACAGAGCCTGCCTCGGAATTGTCCTCGCAATTAGAGATCCACTCATTTATTAGCTGAATCGAGCTACAGGTAAGCTGCATTATCCCTCGGGGACTGGGCAGAGAACAAAGGATTTCTAGAAGTAAAGGTTTAGATGGATGATCGAATGGGGGAATCAGTCTAGCAAAAATTTGATGAGCTGTAATTAAAAGCTTATTCTCGCCACATTGGTATTTCTCGACTAGTTCATGTGTCAGCCGGCCGTCGGGAGTATCAACGGCCTCTATATCAAAAGAATCGGGCCAAATTTTTTTATCTTTGAGATTAGAGCCTCAATTTTATAAGGAGAAGCCTCAAAGAGAATAGTAAGAAGGAGAAAAGAAAGAGTCTCGCCGGCACCGGAAGTTGCAGAGGTGGGGAGATTGAAAGGTTGAAAGATAGTAGAAATGGGAAAAGACTCGTCTTTAAGGGATGATAGGCAGCAAAGCAAGGGGTAACAAAGAATTTCGCTGAGGAAGCGCTTGATCAAGATTGATCTTAGGGTTTTCGGAAGGACCAAGACGCCGAAGCTAGATAAGAAGAGTAAGAAAGGGCTAAAGTTTTTAAGAGGGAGAAAATAAAACTTAAATAGTAGAGGGAAACTGGCGCTACCAGTTGGAAGGTCAAAAGGTAGCTAAAATCTCGTGAACATGCAGAACGTGTCATGAAACGTCACTTCAAGCATGTAGTGGGACACGTATCACGAAGAAGGTGTCGAAGTAAAACATTTCCTTCCCGAGCATCTTCGATACTATGAAAGGAAAGAGGCAAATTGTAGAGGTATGAAACCAATAAGACACTCGACAGCCATTCAATATGGGAAGTTCAACTCGAAGCATCTATTAGCAATCTGCGACACGAAGGCGTGTGAGTGGGATTAGGTTAGTATCTCCTCATGTCTCCAAGCTCAATTTCTATGTAGCATGTATCCATAAATATAAGTTTTATGATTATTGTGATCTACTCTTTGATTATACACCTATAAGTCAGTCTCGATACAGTTTATTTCATCTCGTGATCGTCTTTGTTACAAGTAACGTATCGTAAATCATCATTGGAATGTATGAACTTCATGGCTGTTTGGTGTAAAGTCTCTATGCAGTTTATACCAACACAACCCTCTCGACAGGGACCCAAACTCTGTAGATCAACACAACACTCTCAGCATTTAGAACAAAATCGATCATTTTCATTTTTACCACTTGCTTATCTTTGTCGTTGGTCTAATCAACGTCCCTATAGCACATAACAAAAAACAGATTAACACTTTAGACTGAAAACAATCGTTAAATAAAGGCAAGAGTAAAAACGATTATTTACTGAAGACAATAATCGGCGTTAATGAATTACAACAAAACCCGATTAAGATTTTTGGCTAACAAAAATTGGTTGCTATTAATGGTTACAACCAACAATTATGGACAAAAACCTTTCCAGGACTTTCAGAGTTTTCACCTCACTTATTCGTTACGTAACAACACATATATAAACCGATTAATCACTAGACAAAATCGGGAATTCACTGAAGTTAATCGGCTTATGCAATACTAACATATCAAACAATTAAGGAGAATTCGAACAGTCAAGTATAAAATCGGGATACACAAATCTAACTAACGAACAACTAAGCACTTCAAATTTCAAACAAAGGGTTTTTAATAGGTTTATATAGTGACATATAAAGAACAATTATGCCCTTGAATTCTAACAGACAAGTATGATTTGAGATTTTCTCGAAGAACTACAACTCTGGTTTGTTTGACCTTCAATTTTTCAATTTCTTTCGATGCTGCAACTTTACCAAATCCTGGATCGTATTCACTAGGATTTACTTCAGTGTTCTAGCCATCGTTGTTATATAGAATTAATCGTGATTTTTTTTAAAAAAAAATCGTCGATTGATCGATGATCTTTTCGTTTGAAATGTTCTTAAAGTTTTGAAAGTGGAAATCAAAAGGGGGAAAAAATCGGCTGATGGAATTAGGATCATGAATTTTGGTTTTTAATTAACAGTTATGATAAAAACATTTAGATATTATCATCATTTTAGTTATCCTGTAACTGCAACGCTGCTAATGGGGGGACAAAAATTGTCCCCCCCTATTGTTCACCATATAAGACAAACATATTTTGCCCTTGGGTTTTGGAGGGGACAATTTTTGTCCCCCCATTAGCAGCGATGTGTAACTGACTCTCTAGGATGGGTCCACATTCGTGGGGCCAAAAATATTTTCAATAGGCCCAAAATTAGCAAAGATAATCAACTTTTAGTTCTGCGAACATTTATTTTGTTATATGACCAATTTAAAGTCCAACTTTATGGCCACAATTTTGGTGTTTGGGGTTACGTTGCAAAAATTTTGAGCCATGAAAGTATTACGAGCTATAGTGCCATTTTCTAAGTTCAAATTCATATCAGTGTTGTAGTGTCATTTTCTTGGTTAAAATTCAATTTTCATTTCACAAACTAGATTTTAGGTCGCAAGGTAAATTTTTAATGTGGTCGCGAAGAAAATTTTGAGTCCCATAAATGTTACAAGGTAAATTTATTTGTAACGGGGCACACTGGCTGGATCATGGAGTAAATTAGGATCACAACCGGACATTGGATTTATGTAGATTTTGGTAATAATTGTGATGTGCATATTTTGAGTCAAGGAGGAGAGGGTAAGACAATTGAGGGTAGACAATATGAGAAGAGGGCGAACGAGTTACTCCCTATTAGTGTCTGAAATGACTGATGTATGGACGTATCTTACTGCCTCGCAATCTGTACCAAATGCTGCATTTAAAAGAAGGCTTAAAAAAAACAACATTGCTAATGGGGGACCAATCCCGTCCCCCCATAAATCCATGCCTATTTTTTTTTGTCCTATATGGAACAGTTGTCCCCCCTAGAATTTAGCCACCCATTAGCAATGTTGAAAAAAAAGAGGTGCAAAAACCTGCAAGATGATATTGTCATAAGGGTGTAAGTTTTTGGTGTTTGTGTTTTGTAAACTTTTCATGTCGGTGAGATTTCAACTTGTCTGGAATTCCGATTCGCTATTATTATAGCCTAGGCAAGCTCTTAGAATCCACATATGAGCTCTGAATTTTTCGCGTCGGTTAGATTTTTTGCAAAAGCTGGAACTGTCCTTGACGTAGGATGCCCACCTAGAATATATAAGAGTCTAGTATCTTGAGCTCTTCTCTTCTTGCCAAAGCGAAACAATTAATACTACCATAATAATAGCTAGGCAATGTAAATCGAATGTTGATTGGGAGAGAAATGAGATTCGAGAGAGAGAGATTGATTTGATTAATGACAAATGACAAGTACGTCAATTAAGAGCATATGCCTGGTCCTGCCTGCACCCTTAAGCTTTGAAAGCTGTCTCCAACTGAAAATGCAACCCTCTTATGCATAGCTTCTTTTGTGAAAAAGGAGACCTACTGTTTTTTCTTCTCAATTTCTGTCGGTCAATTTCGCGTGTTTATCTGAGTTAGTTCGGGGAGATAAGATATAGGAGTATATATATCTATGCAGTTGCAGTGGGTGAAAATGTGACATCATAGATGAATTTGCATATATATGTGAGACAAAATCTAGTGCTCATACATCGAACATGCTGGCAGTGTCACTATTTCTCAAGTGTTTGGATTGTGAAGAAGAAATCTTTCTTTTTGATTCTCTTGCGGTATCACGTGTGACTCTATTGGCTATTGCTTCTGAGGTCGGTAAATTTTTAAGAATGATTAATCCAACGATTTTGAGAAATCGTTGGCTGTAAAAAATGAGAACCCTAGCTGATCAAAAAAAAAAAAATGAGAACCCTTCTCAGTAGGCATGTCTCTCACAGCCCTTGATATCATTCGTGTTCCCTAAAGGACTCTACTGCGCGATTTTGATCGCGAAATCAAAATTGATCTAGCGGCTCCACAACCCTTGGATTGAGAGGGGGTTATAACCCTTGGATGAAGGGGTGGTGTGTTATTAAAAAAAATCATTTAAACACCTTTTCATCCAAGGGTTATAAACCCCCACCCTCCCAATCCAAGGGTCGCATTCGCTGCGAAATCATTTTTGATCTCGCAAGATCAAACTTTTTTCGCTCTACTGCCTGCTGAGGGATGTAGAAGGAAAATATTTTGCTCTAGATCAAAGATGATCTAGCAGCACCAAGGCCAAGCATGTGGCCATTTGTGATGTCACATAACCCATTAGTTTAACCACGGTTTGTTGATGTTCTAGACGGCTTTTTGGTTTTTCCCTTTCATTTCAAGTTAATCTAATAAGCACCGGTTAATCGGTGGTAATCCATAACTAATTGATGAAGACTCTGAATTTTTTAAAACCGATGATACCGATTTTGGAATCATTGATAATCAATACCTTATTGAGATGAAAGAAAAACAATCGTCTTTCAAGATAGCATTCGAACCTGTTTTTTCTTACACTTTTGATTTTCTCCGATCGAAAATTTATGATATACATGATGACTTCAAAATTTTGAGAGTCTTTATAGCAGTACAAGGAAGCTTAATCATGTCCTCTTGTATACTACTCAACAAGATATAATTGTCAACTGTTTTCTTGAAAAATCACTTTCCATGGTGTGTTCATACTTTATATAAAAACTCCACCTTGACCTTGCAAAAATTTCATGCATCATCCTTTTTGAAAATGAGAATATAATCTTATTTTCCGTTACCTTCAGTTTAATTTAGGTTCGATTTCATAGGTTAAATTCATGATTCGATCAATCAATGATAACCGGTGATAATAAAATCCTAAAAATCGTCAAGCTTCCTTGTACCGCTGGAAAGACCAAGGAATTTGGACTCCCCAAACAAACTATAGTTAAAACCATGGGTCGCGTGACATCACAAATGGCCACATGCTTGGCCTTGGTGCTGCTAGATCATCTTTGATCTAGCAGCGCTGGAGCAAAATATTTTCCGATGTAGAATCACTCAACTTTGTTTGGCCCCTGGTAGTACTGTCCAAACTTTACATGAAATCATCAAATGATAGAAACTTAAAGAGAAAGGGATTCCCAAGGATAAAAACGCATCCTCATCTGATTCCCATCATTTTTTTCTATTGTAATAGAGGAATATAACCAGAGAAGTCTAATGAAAACATAAATTAGACAACAAATGCTCCGCTTTAACTCTTTAGCTTGGCTTTTAAAGTCTTTGTCTTCATGAGAATAAAGATTGGAATGAGTGGATTGGTTACCATATCATTTGCTCTTGCTTTTCAGAAAAAAAAAGAACTAATATAACATTTGTTCTTGCTGTAATCGCGCGATAACCACGTTTTAATTTTTTTTATTGGACAATGATGTATGCAAGGAACAATCTTTATCATAAAATGCATCATTCAGTGCAGTTCACTTGTTTACGAGTAAATTTGTATCGACAAGAAAAAAATCCCTCAGAAAAAGAAAATTTTATCTGTAACAATCCAGGTTGTTACCGTTTTATTCATTGGATTACAAGAGCTAAGTACAATACAAGTACAATAACAGCATTACATAATTCAATGACATCACTTACAAGAAGGTAATATGCCTAAACAAACTCAAAACGCACAAGAAGTTTTGTGGACTTGAGTTTTGTGCCTTCTCGGTCATAGAGAGGAACTGTTCGAATACCAGGTCTTAATTCCCGAACAGGCAAACAACTCTGGCCAGCAAAATCATCCTTCTCACCCTTATCATAATCGCGAGCTTCAAGACGAAGTATTGCTAAATCTGGAACTGTCAATGGGAATGTGAATTCCTTATCCCAAACTGGTGTCCAAGTATCTTCTAAATATTTTGTTTTCCTTTTTTTAGCATCTGCTGGAACTCCTACTATATGCACCTGTCAAAGAAAAATTTCGTAGGTACTGAGTAATCTAAACCCACCAACTTAAAGTGCATTTCAAAATGACTGAGGTAGGCAGCGATTCTATTTTTTAAGGGCGGAAACTAATTATCCAAATCCGAGTCGAGCAATCAGAATACGAAAGCAGGGACTGGTTGAAAGCAGAAGATACTGTTAAACATTTCCAGTTTGTTAGAGAACATCTTTAAGCTGTTGGTTTGGGTGCTGGCAGTAATTGTATTCCACGAGTTTTAAGGGTAATCGCAGTTCTTGAATGGAAGTGTGCTGTTCTAGCATTTCAATCAGGTGGAATCCCATGATGGAGGAGGATCCAAGGCCCTTATGAGGAAACCATTTTCGAGCATTTGTACAGAGGTACAGAGAATTGAATTCCTCTGCTGATGCTCGCCGAGAGAGCATCTCTATTTCAGGATAATATAAGCTAGAAAGTTTTAATGGTTAGCCTAAGTTTCCTCATTGTGTACAGAAAATAGGTACAGGATATTAGAGGTTTCAGACTTTCAGTGATTAAACTATATGCCTTTTTAATGTTCATGGTGCTTAATTTTAGTCCTCTGCCTATTCGTATTCTGATTTTGGTCATCAAAGAATTTGGATTAGAAGAAATATTTTAAAATGCTCAAATGTGGCGGAATAAGTGATGTCTAGTAGTCTAAAGACTCGGATACTTAAACGTTGTCACCTGAATGTTAGCGAGATGCAGGGCTTCAAAAGCTAAGAACTACTCGGATAATGAATCAAATTAACTTACCTTCACGTAGAAGTCTGGGGGAGAGTATGTGTCAAAATGTGTTGGCTTGAAATCCGAACGCCATCCATCACCCATGTACACTCTCACCTGTTTATAGCAGTCATAGGATAAGAGCCCATTCAATGGCTTATCAACCAAAAGCAAACTGTTACACTTAAAGTTCGAAATTAAAATACTAACTTTTAAGCATGTCTTCACTGGCAACTTTCCCTTAGGATTAAAAACCTTATTTCCTTCATCTGTTCTCAATAAAAGATCAGGTTTCTTCACATAACCACACCCTCCATTGGATCTGAACAATCCCTGCATCACCGCCAGTCGTTTGCCATATCCCTGTCATAGGATATTCACATGTTAGTTTATGTTTGATGAACCTTCACATTCCAAGAAGCTTTTATATTTTGGCTTCAAAAGAAGAAAAAAATCTCAAGTGAAACAGTGAAGTAGAAGTTGAAGAAACTTGATACTTTTAGGGCGTAAACTAATTAACCAAATAGAGTGCAACCAGAGTGAAGGAACTACCTGCATATTAAATGCTACCATTTGAGCTCCGTGCATCCACCCAATCAGTGGATTATAATTTGATGAATTAAACCGCGTTCCTTTTGGATATATCCGCAGCAGATTCCTCTGGGTGAACCTAGAGACAGATCACTCATTCACTAAGAAAAGCCATATGTGCATACACAGAGAAAAAAGAATTGGAAATTGGAATCACTAAGTACCTGACAAGTTCGGTTCCATGATTCTCCGCTCCCTTTTCTAGCTGTTGTTCACTCAAACTAAGGCGTTCAACTTTACTAGGATCCAGCTTGAGAGATGTGGTTAACCCAGCCTTGTGTTTCTTAGCATGAATGGCAATAAGACTCTTGTATTTATGAACTCCTAATGAGCATGATGATTTATCTTCAGAACTATCAGTATCTTCACTTTCACCACTGCTGTCTTCAAGCTGATCACTGTCTTCAGCGTCCATATCATTTTTATCTTCAATGACTTGTTTTTCAGTTTTATCGTCAATGACTTCCTCGCACGGTGTTTCGTTCTCACATGAATCCTTCTTTTCCTCATCAAAACCTTTGCTGTACAGGTACTCTTTCGGTGGTTTGGTCGAAAGAAGGATTTTCCCCTTCAATGCTTCTGGTGATGGGAATTCCTCTAAGCATTCTAATGATGTAAAAAGCACATCCTTGAGAGTTTGAGTGATCATCTAAAAACCAAAAACAATGAACTCTGGTCATGAAAAAAAAACTTGAAAGTTGAAACCAATGCAAGTGCTTAAATGATAAAATTTTTACAAAAACATTATTAAAACTGTATGAAACCGATTACTCACCTCAGCAGCTTTAGCCTGAAGTTCTGAAGTAAGATGATCTTCCAAAGTTACCACTAGAGGGTATTCCGACGCAACAAAGGCATGCTCCCGAATGGACTTCAAGCATTCAATGAATGGCACTGGAGCAGTCAGAGTCCTACAGAAACAGGAAAGTATAAATTACTTGAAACAAAATTCCGTTATCTCATGGAAACATTTGTGAAAGATGAACCTGAACATTGTTGATAGACATTCAATCAGTTCATTAGCTCTTTAAAAAAAGCTAAAATGACCAAAATGGTATCTTAAATTTCTCCATACCAAATTGGTCTTCCATATTCTCAATTGATTTGATCCGCTTATGTTTAGATGTCAAAGAATGAGCAAGTAACACATTACAAATGGACGAAACACAGGAGAATTTCAACATTCTATCCTAAGACACGGGGCTACCTGAGGCAGGTTTCCCTATGATTTTGGCATCCAAAAGAGATGCAAACAACAAGAAGACACTTGTTTTGGTAAAATTTGATATAATTGGCAAATAAAAAGTTAGTCATCAGTACCTTCCATGATAAACCTTAATGTCATCGCCTGCAGAATTCGGCCATATATCCAGTTCAATTACTCTAACACCATTCTTCAATGCAGCTATAATTGGTACAGTACTACTTTCACTATTAAGTTGATTCCCAGTTAGATAGGAATTATGTCCTGTATATATGAAGTAATGAGACAATGGAGCAGTCATATCATGACATAC
>JAJJMA010060616.1:11015-25605 GCA_023529015.1 Papaver nudicaule
CTGTCCCCGATAAGATACCCAGAATCGAAGCTCTAAGTTATCACTAGCGCTGGCCTGAAGTTCAGCATCTCCAGTGGATTCACCCCTACCAATTCGTTCCAAAAAGTTTTCCCACTCATCTACGAAGTAAAATTGAAGTCATCATTGAAGTACATAAAAGAAAACAATAATTTCAATCGAACTATTTTGTTACTGATCTTCAAGTACCATCAGTATAAATATTGAGGAAAGAGATCACAAATAAGCTGAAACATATGCTAGCAAAAAGGAAAAAAACATTACCTGGAAATATCTTCTGAAGATAGAAAAGAGTAGAAATTCCATCCTCATTTTCAGCCCGTAACTCAGATGAGCTATAAAGCACAGTCTCACTATAGTATGGAGTGAAAAAACTAATTTGCAAAAAAAAAAAAAAAAAACAAATAAACAAATAAATCAGAACAACATTTCAGAAAGCATCACATCATAGCATCACATCATAATCCAGAACATCGTTAGTTTGTGTCATCATATGCACCTAAACGGAATCATTTCTGAAACAGGCTTTGCCGCAGGCATGTCCATGAACAATGAATTAGTGAAAAATTCTAATCTTCTCCGGGCCTCAAGATTTTTCGGAACATTGGCTGCTGAATCCTTTACAGTGAGAAATAGGTGTAATCTTTTCACCTGCTCCTTCTGTGAAGAAATCAAAGAATATATCTTCAAGTTCTGTACAATAAGATCAAAAAGTACGCTAGAAGAAACAACAGAGTGAAGCACGCACAATCTCTGGATTACTGGGCCATTGTATCCTAGAAAATAAACGGCCTTCATTTCTAGCTTTCGCTAGAATGTTCCACGTATCAAGCTGCTCCCTGAAAAAGACAATAATTAATTAAAAGGTGGTCAAAATTTCTGGAACTTTCGGAGGCATTAATGTCACGTGTCTGCTTATACCTTAGATCAGATGAGAGCAGATCATGTGTAACAACCTCATAAAGGTCATACACAGCTTTTGCAGCGCCTCTCGCAAGTTCAGGAGTCGGATCCCGTGTCTGCACATAAGTAATTTTTATTTTTAGCCCAATAACGTTTTCAAAGCGTACAGATACAAGAAAACGCAATGCAGTGACAAAAAGTAAGAAGTATGAACTTTGACACAACTAGAAATGAAATCCAACAGCAAATCTAAACACCATATCATCTTAAAAGCCTGATGAATCTCCTAAAAGAGTATAGATGCTTGGAAAGACCAACTGACCAATCTAAGTCCTAAATAACGGGACCAGAATTTTAGAAACAATTACCAGGAGTCCAGTCAACGCAGTAAACCTCGACAACACCAGGGAAAGCTTCTTAATATTTAGGGTTACAAGGAGTGATCCATTCAATATGCTTTCATTGATCTCACGGAAAATCCTCTCAACCCTGCATGACATGAACAGGTATAAGGCGTTGCATTTGCCAAGGGTAAGTACATAGTACTCCATACATGATAATCAAACTAGTTAATACTGTCAAAAAATGCTAATAAAGTTCTATACCAAAGTCTTCCTTCACTGTCTACTAGAGAGTGCAAAATCTTTTCGATGCTGTAGTAACATTCCCGAACAGCATCTGCCATATATTCATCCCTAGATATTCTGGCCCAGAGATCTCTTTGTGTATCCTTGCAGTCCAAAGCCAAATCCATAGCTAGCAAAATCTGGAGAGTCAGAGAAAGGAATTTTTTTTTTTGTCAAAGAAATGGAGGAGACTATACCACACCTGTAAAGAAAGATGCCAAATAATTTAGGGTAGCATCTTAAAAAGCACACCTTACTGCTTAAAAGAAACAAGGGCCACTGAACTAATCTCAGACTTCCAGAATTGCTAGGAATGCAGAGCAAGTCCATCTCTCTGATACGCATCGAAAACCCAGAAACGCCAATAGGAATCATATCCCATATGTAAGAATAAAAATAAGTTCTAAATAAAATACAGAAGGCCCCGTGAAATTCCGGGGCTCTATTTATTAATCGACTTCTTTGGAAGAAAAAAAACCTTTATTATTACAAACTGTGCATGTCACTTACCGGTTACTAATATAATCTTCTTCACGCAAGCTTTTGATGATCTCATTCCAGAAAGGAGAGAATATAGATGCATAAGCCTTATTCATCTCCTCCTCATCCTGAATTAAGCATATAAATTTTCACTTAAGACAATAGTACACTATGCATGCACCAGAAATGAAACAAAAATCTAGTACTTTTTTAAGAGAGAAATATAATGTTAAAGCCTTGATTATACCATTCTTTGAAAAGGAGATTTTTAAGGTGCACTCTAGATAAAATAGAAAGTATCGCGAACTATTTGGAGGTCATACACCATGCAAAATAAAAATTTAAATAAATTTCCCAACTAGCATCATGTCTTAAAAATAACATTTCATAGACAAACATATTACTCTCTGGAAAATAGTTTCTTCGACTAAACATCTTTCTAGGGTATCTTAATTGTATTTATCACTTAAGACGCTTTGTTGTGTGTATCAGCACCCAAATGCACATTGGATCATCAAAGCTACTTCGTTCCAACTGACAATCAGACTTATTTTTGAATTTTAAGCACATCTGATTATGTGTCTCACATTACTAGACATTTCAGACATCAGCAAGCATCAGAGAAAAAGGCACACAACTTAGCAGCTTAAGGATGTTACTGAATGGTTCATTGAGCAAATTATCTACAGAAATTTTTGGTTTAAACCAAAATGCGTAGGAAGATGCATGTAAGGAACTAAATATCAAAACAGCTTAGCAGCTTAAGGGCGTTACTGATTTGGTTCTGTGAGCAAACCATCTATAGAAAGTTTCAAATCCAAAATGAATAGGAAGATATATGTAGAGGACTAAATATCAAAACAGCCCAACAAACGCAGGTCAAAGAATTACCTGTTGCTGTCCCTCGATGGGCATCCTGCAAGAACAGAGATCAAAGGTAGTGTTTAAAATGATTCAGAGGAGACAACAACTTTGAATCAGTATTAGCCAAAAATATATAGAAGCGGATTACCTTTTTGTCTGCGGCGACACGAGGTTTTTCACAAAGGCTGCTGGGAAACTTTCAAAACGTTTGTGCAGCATTTCAATCGTCCGTATCTGCCAAATATAAACATGAACTTCCAAGTCGTCTGAGCAACAAGAAATGAAGTTGACATTTCCAGGTGTGTGGAGGCTATTTCATGTGATCATTTTGAGCAAAGGTGATAATGGGGGTTGGACCATCCAGATGGATCGACTTCAGAATTCAAAAAGAAAGGTTTTACCTCCCCTAAGCGTGCACGTGCACCCATCAGACCACCAATAAGAGCAGATAAAAGAGTATACCAAATGTGAATGTCCATAATGTAAATCTGCAGAATATTTACGAAGTCTTGTGAATTTCTATAAACAACAGAATACATGTCCCGACATTCCGTTTTTAACTTTTATTATATTGAACAAATATTTGTCCATAGTGCTTCTTGACTGAAACTTTTTCCAGCCAAACACCACATCTATACATATACGATATTAAAACATGTTAGCCTTCTCATAAGGACTGAAGTATGAGAGTAAGGAATTAACTCACAGCAACAACAGGAGCCCATACGCTGAGAACCGTCAATGCGTTACTATTGTCTGTCAAATAATATAGTAGATAATTCTAATCAGTAATTATCTTTTGGACTCTCATCAGAAGTCAACTTATCACGAAGAATCAAACTCAACTGAAACCAGGAAACATAGGCAAGCGTAAAGTAAAGCCAAATTTCATGTAGTTTCATACAAATAATTAACAGAGGGATAGCAACAATCAACCAAAAATTGTCTGCGTAAATATATAAAATAAACGACTTACTCTTTGACACAAAATCATGCCAGGAGTATCGCAAATTCCGCATGCCCACAATCACATTTGTAGGCTTGACTAGGGGTCGTATCTGTAGAAAGAGATATTGGTGAGTAAATACGATACTACTTAAAATAGATACCTGACTGTCTAACACTGATAGGAAGATACAAACATCAGTAAAGTAGATCAATGGTGAGATTAATCTTTACCTGAAGAAAGTAGGCAAATATAAATTTGCATGCAAAGATAACCAACCAGAAGCACACGTATCTGCATTTTGCAAGAATATGTCAATAGAGATGGCAGAACTTGAAGATGCTCCTAATACACGAATCAACCAGGTAACAGCTGTGCCAGGCAGCATTGACTCAAAGCTTCAGTCAGATTAGGGCGACAAAGGCATCGTGAAAGGAGGTCGTCCCAAACTTGGCAACCTGATGCCACAGTTGATGACTCTATGGCATCGGGGAAGTATCCAAATGTTTAGGCATCACAGATATTAACAATAACTGTATCTACCTTAAGCAGTAGAAAAATGTCAAAGAGAGACAGCAATAAAAATGTAACATCTTGTTTAGGATAATGTCATGCAGACATTAATAGCTCGTGAAGATTGCTTCAGACCAGAACAGAACTGAGCAAACAAGCATCACAATAAAATTTTGACTGTTATTGATACAAAAATAAAAATAGCTAAAAAGTCAACTAAGAGAAGAGCAAATTCATCACAAGAGAGCATCAATGAAACATTCAAATGCCTCAACATAAGAGGAATACGACAAAACAACTATGGCTATACACCACACCTACAAAATGTCAATGAACCATGGCCACCGAAAGATTAGAGTATCTGCTTGTTATTGGGATAATAGTTACCTCAAATAGTCACTCATCCTCTCAAACAGGCCACGACCCACAAAATATCGTTCCTGAAAATTAACAACAATCTCAATGAACAAGGACAAGGACAAGGACAAGGACAAGCAAGATCTTGGCTGATAAGTAATATACAATTAGGATCAAAAAGGTCAATCAGGCATAAAAATACCTCATAAATCCACTTAAAGAATTGAAAGAAGGACTGATCAGTCATTTCTGACAAAGTGTGACAAGCCGGAAACTTAAGCAACAATGCAAGAAATACTCGCAAACCAGCATAAACACCCAATATAAGAATATAAATCCGGAAGTAGAATGAATTTGAATTTCGGTCATTCTTCTCATGAAGAACCATCCTGAAATTCATACGTAAAGGCATATATTAGTTCACTGAAAGCCATTTCGGAAAAACTGTTTTCAAGAACGGTATAATAGGAGGCGTTGAAGCGAGAATAAGAGACTCACAGATAGATATATATTATAGCTGCTGAACTGATGCCAAACCAAAAGAAGCGAATAAAAAGCCTTGAGATTGCCAAGCCCCTGGCAGTTGTATATGCCCCAAAAGTAAGCAGGGCATCAAGAGCACCTAAATATCAACAAGAACAATTCAGAAGTCTTCCAGCATAAGGACAGGTAGAATTATGAAAGTAAAAGCTACAAAAGGAATCAGCTTACTCTCTATGAAGCACATGACAGCAAATGTTGGCCCAATACTAAGTACTCCCTTGAAAGTATTGAGGTCAATTCTACCGTCATTGAAAGCTATAATTGTCAGACTCTGTAGTCAAGAAAACAAGCACATATCCATTACTGAACCAATGGAAAGCAAATAATATGGAGTGTTCGACCAACTTAATGTAAACCGAACGTCACAAACCTGAAACATTAAGACCAAAAAAATCCAAAGTCGATGGAAACTTCGATAAAGGTGAAGAAATGTCCGGTGCTCCACAAAACTACTTTTGGCTGTCTGTAAAAATTTAAGGAAAAAAACTGAGCACCAAGAAACCATTGCAAGAGAGGAAATCATACCGAAGGGCGCCTCTTACCCTTTTCCTCCCTTTAGGGTGGAACAGAAATGAGCTGCCTTCCTTCATTGGCCAACTTAACTCAAAGCAAGTAGGTGACCTGCAAATACATCAAGAATGACTATACAACCTACAAATTTCTGAGTATGATAGTCCAGGCATACACAGCAAAGTCAAGAAAGACAAACCAGAAATACTCATTGAAGTCATCATAATTTCTCCAGTCTGAGTGTGCAGCTTTCCCACTACTCAGTATATTAGTTTCCTGCGGAGAAATGAATGAGAAGGAAGATCCATTGCAATTACGAACAAACAGACAATATATCTAATGGGCTATTAACAGATGTAACATGTTTGCAAAACATTCACGGTATTTAAAAGTCAATCACGTAGTTTTAGTCACATTCGCCCGCTAACTCTATAGTGTCCTATAAAACGGAATTTACCAACTGACAGATGATTCCAACTCAACTACCCCAGTAAATGCTACAGACAGCAATACGAACATACTGGCTTTACATGCATAAACATGATTGTTCATAGATGAGTACAACACATGCCCATGTCTCTAATCTTAATCCACAGTCATGAGAATTATGTCACTTTCATAGTCCATAGGTACGCCATCTTTACAAACATATATCGAGATGGAGCATATAATACACACTTGTCCCTTCAATCGGCCAATGTACCAGTATGTACTTGCAATTATGAATTACCAATGAAACCAGAAAAACAGTGCACTAACCTTAGACATGGTCTCATAGATGGGACAAATGACTTGCTTAAGGTAAGACACAGAACCATTATCACCAATACAACTAGCAGCTGGTTGTGCATCGCCATGGTCCAATATTGCATCCAGCTCTTTTGCCATCTGCATGCCAAAGAAATTCCAGTCTAAGAAGCTATACATGTAATTCCTAAATACTCAGCACATTCATAAAGTCATAAACTGAACTAGAAGGCTTGGAACTCCATCCTAGTTAAGAATTACGCCACCAGCTTTATAACATGTGCTACCTCAGATAATCAAGTTGTTAATATCAACGCATAATGATGGAATAAAATAGGCAAAAGACAACTTACCCTGGAAAACACACGTATATGTGGCATTTTTAGAGATTTTTCTACCCAAAATTTCAGAAAATCTGAATGCTAGTATCAAACATAGTTACTGAACAAATAAGTCTAATGGATGAATCAGCATTCACAGAGATACTCACGTGGTGGAATATATAACAAATACATTCTGGTAGGAAGCGGACATTTGCAGCCTCCCCCCAAATACAGAAGTATAAAGAAACCAAAAAGAGCTTCCTGTCCTTGTTTATAGCTTCTAAACTGTGAAGTATGATATGTTAGTTTCAATAGCAGCATATGAAGATCGGAATCTAGTCAAGAAAACACATAAAGATCGTCAACTTTCAGGAGTTACCTGTTCCAAACAAGGCGTATATGCAGATATTTGCACCATTTGATGTAATTATCAAGTACTTTTAAGAAAACCTCGGTAACAGCTTTCTCGTCTATCTTCTACAAATGAGCAAGAAATAGCACTTGATCAGTATTTGCAACACCTTATCTTGACCAATATATACAACTTGTATCAGCTATAATTGATTTGAAACCATTTGAGTCATTCATATTACAAGCGCCCTGGTCATGTCATGTAGGAGTATAATCATAAAATCACAAAGGCAACAATAAAAAATCTTAGCAAGTACTTTTAAAGTGACAACCATGAAATGAAATTGTAGCTATGAAGGATGGTTGGGATCCAGTATAAAATCATTCTACATTTTCTTCCTCTTTACT
The DNA here is from genome assembly GCA_023529015.1 of Papaver nudicaule. Classification (NCBI taxonomy): domain Eukaryota; kingdom Viridiplantae; phylum Streptophyta; class Magnoliopsida; order Ranunculales; family Papaveraceae; genus Papaver; species Papaver nudicaule. The sequence continues at coordinate 18,605 of JAJJMA010060616.1, forward strand.
CTATTGAATAGTCTACATACACAGAAAGCCCCGGATTAGGTGAAAGTAATCACGTAAAACCCAGTGAGCGGAGGTCTTGGGGAAGAACTTTGAGACATACTCACTATGCAAATTTTGGTCAGGTTATATACCATGCTCACAATTCCCCCACGACACAGTATCTAACTAATGTGCTCTATTTTGAACCGCAAAATACTACAATACAATAGAACACGAGTTTGAATGACAAAGTGTTGGGTGCATCTTACAGGATCAGCTTCAACAGGTAGACCAAGACGAGTCTGTGCATTTGCAACAGAAAGAATTACATTCTCGCGCTGGTTTTTGATATTGTCTTTCTGCACACAGAATTTGAAAATAAGAAAAGAGCAACACTTCAATAAGAATATATTTCAGCAAAGAGGTTCTGTGTACACAGTAACACATACCTGGAAACCAAACACGTATTCCAAGAGATCAAACATATCAAGACTTCGCAGACCGGAAACCTCAAATTCAGCAGGCAGTCTAGGAAAGAATTCAGAGTATCTTATTGCAGAAGTTGCAGCTTTAACCTAAAAAAATTCACACCCAAAATAGAAGATATAATCACATAACAACTTGATATAATCACATAACTTGTGCTTAAAGAAAAAGATAAATCATTCTAAAGTCTCCATCGCTTTATGACAGTATGGCCAGAAGCATATGGTTAGTTAAGTAACTAGCTTAGTGAGGAGCGCTCCCAGTCCCAACTGCCGTTGACTCAATTTTAGCAACCAAATACTTATGCTAAGTATTGAAAGGGAGGAAAGGTGACACTGTTACATAATCAAATGCCTTGATATGCAACCTTGACTATGGGTTTTAGAATTTTACATTACAAATATAAAGCACAGCACAACTAGGGAAGTCAATACCATAATGGAAGAGCTAAACAAAATATGAGGCCGAAACTCACTTCTGGGAACATCCCAATAGCATTGGTCAAGGATGGTGCATCCAAGGGCACTATATTGTACGGAATAAGTTCTCCCGTCAATGTTCCATCTGATTTCTTGATTCTACGCAACTGAAGAAACAATGAACGAAAAGTTGGCTGTCACTTGTCAATATTCAGTATAGATAAATAGGCAACTACAGCAGTTAACAACTAAAATGAAGCCTGCGAAAGAGGAATAACAGAATGCAGGGATCAGAAAGTACATGTATCACACCTCTTCCGTAATTTTTCTCCCCACGCCATCAGGATCTGCATCTTTGCGCAGTACCTCCATAACAACAATTAGAGCTCTCAGGGTTGTGAATATCCGTTTCATTTCTAGTGATCTATTTTCCAACCTGCAAGAAAAATCAAAATCTGAATACAAATGCTACATATATTGAAACACAAATTTGGTGGTTGTCCTCAACTCAACTGAATCAGACAACTAAGAAACTTTGCATCTTCCACGAATATGTAACAAGCTACGAAGGCACCAGCGGACTAGACAAGCAAGCTCAACTGAGAGAGAGAGAGAGAGAGAGAGAGAGAGAGAGAGAGGTCTGGATCGGAATCTTATTTCTGATGGTTTTGAGAAAGTTCTCAGCGCCATACAGTTTGTACATCTAAGGTTTAAATGGCCATAAACTTACTTATGCATTAGCAGATACTTCTAAGAAAATAAATTCAGTTGATCACAAGAGACATACTCTCCCAGTGTAGCACTAACTGTTCCAGATTCCCTCCATTTCTGTTCTTCTCTCTGGATATCATCCACCCTGTGCCTCCTCTTGTAGAGCTGGTAAAATTCCCATAGGCGCTCAATATCACGATTGCGATCGATTCTTGCCCCATCTCTCTTAGCAAGTTTTTGCTGCAAAATACCATCGACCATTGAATATACAGCATCGATCAAAACAAAGAATGAGATGACTACAGTCAGACTGAACTTGCACAAGATCGCATAAGCCAACTAACTTTAATGGTGAAAGATATAAAAGAATAGAATAATGCCAGAAAGACAAAGTAGTAGTACTCCTGGCTGCAGTAATAATACCTTAATGACAGACATTAAACCAGTCTTGAACTGGAGCACACCTCGGCCATCACTGTTGGGATCCAGACCCTGTGCCATTGAATATGCTTGCTCGCACACTACACATTACAAAAATACACCATAAATAAAAAACAGTATATCAACAGTTCCAGCTTTCAAAACAAATACTAGCTAACACTGGCGGAACTCCAGTTCAAGACTGGTTAAGATATCTTGGGAGTTGCTAAGTTAATTTTTCTGCCTTTATGCATTTTTCACAAACATCTAAGTTTTAAGCCTTGGTGAGTGAGAATAGTTAACAAAGGCTCTCTATTTATTACGATTCTGACATCATTTTGACACTGTCTATCCCTCATCAGCTTAAACTACTTATTAAAAGTAGCAAATAAAGTATAGCACACAGTTTCCATGACCAATTGACAGAATCTTCAAAGAATGCCAACTCAACACCGCCATGAGAAGCAGGTAACTACAGCAACAGAACAAATCCTCGTGTTACCAGTTTTCTGATCAGATAACTAATTATACAAAGTGTAAGATAATCAAACAGGATAACTAATTATACTAATTGCTCTCTTCTGAGTTCTGATAGAACTACGTGTGTTTCATCTAAAACTAGTTTTATGTCATCTACTAAGTCATTGACATCTATGTTTTCCGAAACTCAGAAACACAATTTTTCCTTTTCAAATTTAAATTCATCAAAAAAAAAAAAAAAAATCCTACTAATATGTTCACATATATTATCTATAAGTTCATCAACTCAAAATACAAAACTCAGCCACAATACGGGTATTTAAAGCCACACAAGCTCAACATCAGTGACAGGAAAAGTAAAAACCTAATTCCCCAACTAACAGTCTAACATCTAAGCAACCTTAAGATTTCTTATGATTGCAAACAGTAAGAAAGCCCTGATTTCGACATGTTAAGTTCATCTGATTGTTCACACTATAAAACCTAATTCCAAAGAAAATTGAATTACTGATAACCTAAATTTTCAGTTTCCAGCACAACATCCGTATAAATACAAGAATTATTACAAGAGAATATGGAAAGAAAAATTTACCGTCTTCAGCCTTCTGATTATGAAAAAAACACTAATTTAGAGCTGTTAAGTTCTTGTTTATATACTTGTGTATATCGATTTTTTAACCTAATCTGCTATTTCAAGCAATTTTCGTATGAACAAGAAGAATTTAGGTGAAAACCAGAAATGAAAACTTACTGATCCTAGAAACATTCGGATCTTCAGTTTGAATCTCGTCAGCCGCTTGTAAAATCAAATCAATATTATTCCCACCACTACCACCACCTTTAAGTGAAGCTGGCACAGCACCAGCAATACCACTAGATGCTCTTTCATGACCACCTTGTCCACTGCTCCTTAGTTGTTCTCTTTGCAATGTTGTTCTTACTAATCTCTCCCAATTACTAATTACTCTCGCCATCTTTTCAAAACCCTAACGAAAATGAAGTTCCGGAACCCTAGTATTTTGAGTTCCGGAAAAAGAAGGAGAAACAGATCTAAAGGAGATTGAAATCAGTGAATATAAGGAAATCTCTTGGGCTGACAGAGATGGAACGCGGAGTCGACATTTCTTTCTTGTTTTCGTCAACAAGGAATTGAGATGAGATTCCGGGAAATGACGGATGAGACTCAGGATGGGGGGAAAGGGAAACAAAAATCGACTCCTATACTAGTGTGTGTAGTGGACGAATATGACGATAGAGTCCTCGGAGGGAAGAAAAAAAAAGTACTAGTATTATACAGTATCAATCAATATAACCAATATAACTTTGGGACATTTTTAGACGTTGGATCTTCCAAGCTGGGTTGCACGGACACGCCTAATTAAGTGTCGTGTCCGTGTCAGACTCGCGTCGATTTTTGGACACGCGAGTCTCCGCGTCAGACACATCAATGACGTTGTATATATATGTCACCAAAAATGATTTGTACACAACCACTTGCACCACCACTTTCACCACCAAATGATCCAATGGTGGGATCACCCAAATCAAGTCCACTATACTAATCCCAATGTAGTAGTCACAAAGACTCTTAGCCTTTGGATCATTTGGTGGTGCAAATGGTGGTCCAAGTGGTTGTGTGTCTATCATTGTTGATATGTCACACATGATTTAATGCGAAGGTGTGTTAATAATACCAGAATTTTCAATACAAACGTTATTATACCTATATGTATGCTCATTCATTTACTGTATTTAGATTTATCGACAATTTAGCAGCGTTATTGAGATGTCAAATTCATAATATCTATATTTTAGTATAAAATATCATTGATTTTATAACGTGTCCGCGTCCTGTTGATTTTGACAACTTGCCGCATCCGCATCCGTGTCGTGTCGTGTCCGCGTCTCCACGTCCGTGTCAGTGCAACCCAGCTTCCAAGCAATTCATTAACTTAAAACTTTTAAAACTCTAAAACGTGTCATCGTCTCTTGCTTACATGTTTTTTTTTTACCCGAGAACCGATGATCCCACGATTTTATCTCTAATTCAGCTTTTAAAAATATGGAAACCAACTTCGAACTTACATCCAATATATGACTTTCTCGCAATGCATCAGTTTACAACAAACAATCTACACTGCCTTCACAATTATACCAACTGATTATAGTTATGTGGAAGGAATATCAGTGGGATGTTACACATGTTGCACCATACTTGCCTGATACTCCTCCGCAAACTCGCTTTTCCACCAATGTTAAACAGGTTAAGGACATTTGGGTTCACTTGACTTCTCCTACACATCTTTATATCAAACTGAACACTGATGGAGCGGGGATAATAGCACGGGATTTTCGTGGTACCTTAATGCAGGCAATGGCGTCTTCGTTGGGATTTACGACATCTCTGGTTACTGAAACTTAGGGCCTTCTTCTTGCAGCTCGCATGGCATTACGACACAATTGGCAATACATTTGGATTGAGATGGACTCCTTGGCACTCCTGATGATCTTACGTAAAGGCCCATCCTCGGCTCCTTGGTACCTTTGGGGATTGCGGCATGAAACTATCTACCTTCTACAACAGATTCCACATTTGCATATCTCTCATGCATACAGGGAAGCTAACAGAGCGGCAGATGCACTTGCAAATGAAGCTATTGCACGTCATCAACAGAATCCTCGTCTCATGTCTACCTTTGTATGGGACTTGGTAAATCCCTTTTTCTCACTGATATTCTGTTTGATGACAGAATAGCAAGGCCTATCAAACGTGTTGTAACAAACAACTCTCACACTTATTAATACAACATCTGGCCTTCTCTTCAAAAAAAAAAAAAAAAAAAAAAACTTACATCCAATATCTCAGTCAGTAAGTTTCAATAACCTCTCCTTCTTCTTCCATCTAGATTCCATTTTTTAGTTTAATTACTTTTGTAATTTTCTGATACAGCAATCACCATGTACTAAAACACAATTGCCTACTGATAGCATCCACCGTCCTTTGAGTTTGGAACATTTTCAGTCGTTAATCTTCCTAAACACAATCCCTTCTGGAAAAAAATTAAAACTCTAAAATGTGTCATCGTTTAGCGCTTACACCTGTTTTATTAACTGATCCCACGATTTTAGAGGCACTTGAAAACCAACTTCGAATTCAGTTTTGTCACCATCAGTTAGAAGAAGTTCTGATATCTCTCAGTCCCATCACAATCAACACAATCAGTAAGTTGCATTCCATTTCAACTTTCATTTTGGTTTCGTATTCAACCATTTTGTTTGTGTAATTCATTCTGTAACTTTTTTGTTTGGGTTTTTGTTAGATCGGTATAGCTGCGGTGAACAAAGAAATCAGTTTTATTATTATTTGCTGCGAGGTGATTTCATTTGCACGGTTTCATCTATCTCTATGAATATTTATGATGTTATTTTTGTTACTTCACTTTTACCTTTCACTTTCTCACACAATCTGATTCTTATTTGCAGATGGACCAAGACTTGCACATTAACTCTTTGTTGCAAATCTTGGGGTTAACTATGTTGTAAGTTGCCTTTGTTTCCTCTGTTTAATTAAAAAGTTGAATTGGATCATTGTTTCACTTTAGTCATCAACATAAATTTATCTTTGCGGTTTAGAGTAAAAGTATAATTTAGTGAGATTTGCTTACAAAATTCGTTTATATTCTTTTTAAAGATGGAAACCAACTTCGAACTTACACAATTACTTTTCTTATAACCATTTTGCTTTCGTCCCCTTTGAATATAAGTTTTAAAAATGAATCAGAAGAACATCCAATATCTACAATCTGTGGATTGTATCCAATCAGTAAGTTTCAAGAGGCTTCTACTTTTCAATATTGCATTATGTTAGAGCATTGCTCGGTTAAACCCACTTATATTGCTATCTCAAGTCAGTTGTCAAGTTTATGAGACAAAAACACAATCCTTGATAAAGTTTACTCTACAACCTCGGACTAGGATAGTTTTAGGTAATCGAGACGAAGACTGCTGAAGACGAAGACCAGAGCCTACTACTTGATAAATCATAACGTCCTCGCTAAAGGTTAGAAAGGTTTTTCCTTTCTGTATCGTATTTACCATTTATATCATATCAATTGTCTATGATGTTGTTTATATGATCCGAAGGTATTCTAGGATTCTTCACCTTTGCATTCGTCACATCCGTGATATTATGTATAGGTAGAGTATGTTGAATTGTCTCTTGAAATGACCTCAACGGTGAACGTGTACATGAACGCGTACATGTGTTGGTTATGGCATTCCAGAGAACGAGCAAAGTCTGTATGAACGCGTTCATGAACGCGTACATATGAGTTCACTGATTTCTCCTGAATTCTCGTGAACTCCAATTGACTGCTCTATGAACGCGTACATATAAGCTATGAGAAAAACTTCCAACTTTCATATCTTGAAGTTTTCGGTCTAGGCATGATTAGTTCTTGGACTCGTCATTACTTGGCCCATGGAATTCAACTACTTAATCCAAGC
>JAJJMA010060616.1:25615-36314 GCA_023529015.1 Papaver nudicaule
GTCGTACCAATTACTGGTAAACTCAGGACTTTGCAATAAGATAGAGATTTAAGCGATAAGCTTGAATATCTCTTTGAGATTTGGTCTAAGGATTGAGACGGGCAATCGCCATTTAAACCAATGAGATAAGTCTAAGGATTGAGCCATGCAACCGCCATTTAGACTGAGAGGATTTCAGCAACTCTCTGTGGCAATAGTCAAGTAAATACGACTTTCAGTTTGCCATAAATGTGAGAAATTGGCTTGTGGCATGTAATGCACCAATTCTCTGAGTAATGAAGACATATGAATGTCCAAAATAATATGAGTCATAGCCATGAGCCATGATTAAGAATTATAGCACTGATTTATAGAAGCAAGTCCATAATCAGGAAAAACAGACGAATGATGCTATCACAGTGTAGCCACCATCAAGAATGCATAAGCATTGCCAAGCCAAGACCTAAAGATAGGCCACAATAATAATAATAAGCCATATTTTATAGCATAATAATCCTATTAGGAAGTTAGGCATAGGACATTTGAGGGTGAGCCATAACATTACGTTATTTTCAGATTTCTGGACAGTTTGCACATTATCACCATTAAAATCACCCAGGCCAGCCTATAATCGATAAAATTCCTAATTTTTAGTATGTTATAGGGAACTCACAGAGGAAAAACTTTCGTGAAGGAAGCACCCCCTAATTGTTCACGGATTGGGCTGTAAAAATCGCCCATTGAAGAAATACGTGAGCTGCCAGATTTCTAAACTCAATTAGGAAACTAGAGTATTATGGACTCAATAAAATCCATAATCCTCTAGGACTTGGATCAGTGGGATCCATAAATAGAGGGAAGGCTAGGAAATATATACTCTAGCTCTAAGAGGGCAAGGATAGCCGTGAGAGGGAGAGGATGATCATGGACCTCCATGAGTACAAGCGAGGGAAAGTCATAAGGCCCCCACAAATTAGGCGAGGGACAACCATAAGGCCCCCATAAATTAGGCTAAGCATGGTCATGAGGCCTCCAACATTTGGCCAAGGCATAACCTTGGGCCTCCAAGAGTTTGGCCAAGGCATGGCCATGGGGCTCCAAAGAATAACCTAGAGCATGGCCGTGGGCGTCCAAAACTAAGCAAAGAGAGGATGCGTGGGCATCCACATATTAGGCAAGGGGTGGCGCAAGGGCCCCCAAACAGTTGAGCAAGGGTGATGCCATGGGCATCCAAAGATCAAGGCGAGCTATAAACATGGATACCCAAAAAACTAAAGACAAGGATGGCCGTGGGCGTCCAAAAATCAGGCCAAGGAGGTGGCGTGGACACCCAAAATCAGGCCAAGCTAATAAACGTGGATATCCAAGGTTTAGGGCAAGCTAATGGCGTGGATATCCAAAGTTAGGGAAAGCTAGTGGCATGGATATCCAAAGACTAAGGCAGGGAATGGCCGTGGGCCTCCAAAGATTAAGGCAAGGAGAATGCCGTGGGTATCCAAGGATGAAGGCAAGCTAGTGGTTGTGGGACTCCAAAAGTAAGCTAGGGCATGGCCGTGGACCTCCTTAGGAGTGAAGTGAGCTACTTAGAGTGAAGTAAGCTACTTAGAGTGAGGTAAGCTACTTAGAGTGACGTGACCAGGGCTAGGAGGGAGATATCTTAGCTTGGGGAAGGCGTGGGATTGGCTTAGGGCCAAGATTTGGATGGGCTCGTTCATGGACTTGAGCTAGGCAAGTCGAAAGACATGATATTTCAGCACCAACAAAGGGGGCGTTAGCAAGGGGAGATATGGATGGCCGTGGGCCACCCATAGGCGTGAATTAGGTCAGGGAATTAGGATATGGCGAGTTTGGACAAGGTACAGGCACGAGATAACTAAGGCGCGTACACATGCACTGGCGCACGCACAAATATTTCACGTGTAGGCTAGGGATATGGACCATGCTACTAGGCTAGGGTCGTGAGATATCAAAATACAGCTAATGGTAATCAAATATCTTATCCCTATTGTAAAATAAATTCATACCTGGTCTCAAGCTGTTCCAGGATGTCAGAAATTGATGCGAAATTACTCCTGTGACCTCCTCGCCAAAAACCACCATCAACACCCATGCAACAGAGAGAAGTCCTACACGCGGACTTATGAAGGGCTGAACCAGTCTCAAGCCCATTGTTAGGCCCTCCACTCCATAAGCTCATTTAATCTCACACCTTAAAATGATGGGCTTAAGTTAATGATACAGCCCATGATAGAATTTTCTCAAGCATGGTGATTAAATAGCACGTAATGGCGTATTGGTTAATGATGGTTTTTAATGTATGATTTAAGCCCAGGGTAAGCCTTAATAATAATATAATAACATCCCAATGCCTCTGTTCAACCCTAACATCATGTAACAAAAAAAAAAAAAAAAAAAAAACTAACAGCAATGGATAATTTGCATGAAAGCTTAACTACGTAGATTTTAGGCTGTCTTCCTACAACAGAGAGTGTTTTTCACAGCAAGTGCGTATGCAAAGAATGGAAGACAATCCTTGCAGGGAAAAAAACTAGTCTACTTTTATCTGTCACGTCACAGTACTATGAGGGAGATAATGATATACAACTCTTTTACAGAGAACGAGTACGAGATAAAGACTACTCCACAATAGCGGTACACGAAAATCACCCGGTTATTGGAACTATGAAATTTACTTTACAACCAATAGTTGGATCCTGCAATGGACTTGTGTGTTTCTATGTTTTTCACGACTGCATACAAGATCCTATACTACTTATGAATCCAGCAACAGGTGAGTACCTCCTCCTTCCAGAAAGAGAGTCGCGACCACTTATAAGGCCGTTAATTGCTGCCAAAGAGATAATAGGAGGTTTCGGCTATTGTGAACGTACTGGTGATTACAAAGTAATTAGAATTGATGACAATTTTGAGGGCTCTGTGGAGATATTCACTCTAGGCGACAGTAGGGGATGAAGGCTCATCACAGCAGTTCCGTACAGATTTTGTGAATCAGGATATTAAGCAAATGGGTGTATCTTTTGGTTTGATCGTTCTGATCACACTTATAGAAATAGATTAATATCTTTTGATTTGGATTCTGAGAAATTCCAGATACATTCACCACCATATAATCAGGTCCCTGACGGGTTTTATTTGGATGATTACCCAGTTGTTGGGATGATGTTGTTCGGAAGTACTCTCTGCATTTACTGTCAACATAATGACTTTTCCAATAACATCCTCAGGATTGATTTTTGTATCATTTGCAAGAAGAATAAACATCCTGAGGTCACTTGGGAACGCGAGTTGAGCATTTTCTTGAAAGAGCCAGAAAATACATGGTCGTCATTTAGGCCATTAGCATTTGGATGTAACAAGAACATCCTAATGTGGAACAGACGAAATTTATCTTGTTACAATACATCCACTGGAACCTTAAAGGAAATCTGGGGGCCTTGTCCTTACCAAACATGCATTGGAATTGCCCCTTACATGATGAGCCATGTCTCGTTGAAGGATTTTGGAGGACAATCTTGGGGGCTCAACAATATAAGTTATTTGAAGGGTTAATGCTGCTCATTAGGGAAATTATTCAAAAACAATATTATTTACGTTGTTATGCATTTCAGTTGGTCTATTGCACGCATGTTATTATTTTTATTTTATTCCGTCCCTTATGCCATTATTTTCTTAAGTATTATAAAATGATACTAACAAAGTGATATATAGCAGGGCTCTAAATCCTGCCGAAGCTACATATATTAAAGTTTAGAGTTTATTCTTTACAAAGAGGAAACTGCATATACAAAAGAAGAGACTAAAAACCACAATTAGTTGTCTTCTTTACATAAGTGTTACTAGTTCTCCGCAGAGTATACCCAAAATACTTACACCATTCACTTACGTCGAATACATATATACCCAAAAAGTTTAAACTCAAAAAGTTTCCCACATATGATGACAATGTGTATGTACCCCAGAAAAAAAATAACGAAAGGGATATCTATAGATCGGTATCATACTCATCATCGGATGTATAAGGCAATTCCATGCGCCGCCATACTTTATATTCGCCATCGTAGTTCTTACCCAGGCCGATTGGAGTTAGGTTACCCGGGAAGGCAACTCGACCACCTTTGGCGCTAAGGCCATCTTTAACGCTAATCAGTACTTCTTGCGACAAGCGCAGCAACATTGGCTGTAACCCTCTTCATGGGGGTCGGGTCTGGAGAAAACCAAACTGTCTTAGGACAAGGGCTGGGACATAGTAAGTTGGTTTCTTGAGAGATGGAAGCACAACATAGGAGGTTTCTTCTTTAGTAGACCAGATCAGGGGCTCGAAATTCCAGTGCGGAATTCTCCAAACGATGAACTTTGCACGAACTGATCCACTTTTCCACTCCCCAGCTTTTATGGCAGCCAGAATGTTTCAATTGCCCATCTCCTGACGTCTCTGACAGATATAGCATCATCCACGCCGTACCTATGCATGCAACGTTCATAAAAATTTGAAAGAGGACCAGGTTGCATGGGCTCGTCGAATTCCAGAAAATTCATGTGCTCCAGTGCCCATACCTGCAATAAATATTTAAATTGTAGCGGAAACAATACGACAACATTTGAGAATAAAACAGGGTAATAAAACACTAAAACGTACCGCAAATAACGTTGGACAACTGAGTTAACCCCTGCTTTCAAATTTATCTAGGGACACAAGCAGTTGTCCTAGAACAAGTGGTACAATGGACAGACCATTGAGAGCTTGAATCAATATGGGCACAACTGCCAATGAACACATTCCACAACCATTGCTGAAGAGGAATTGGCCGGTAAAAGCCAACACAAAAGCTCTACCCCTAACAATGGGATTATGGTGATCACGTAAGTCCTCACAAATCCAACGCACATTTAATTCCGAGTCGTTTATCAGATCCATGGCTTCATCATCAGATATGCAGAGGAACTTGGCTAAGTCTCTGGGAACTATAAGGGGTTCAGTAGGCGGCAGGACTATTTTATTCTTAAGTTTATGATCAAAGAGGAACAAAAATTCTTCAATAACTGGACAGAAATCACAATCATTGATTCGGAGCACCCGTATTTCTTTCCTCCAGAACCCTGTAAGGTAATTAGGAATAGATTCTGGAATCTCTATTGTGGCCAAACGAACTATCTCCTCAAGACCAAACTCCTTTACAATTTTCCAGTCCGAGAGTGGTAAATGCCATAGCCGGTCACAAACTAGCGTCGCCGCCATTGTGACCTACTGCAGGCAACAAATGCAAGACTATGAGGTTACTTTGCAGAATCCTGTGTAATGTACAGGGGATTTCAAATTTATGTTTCTGTCTGAATTAGTGAAATAACAGGGGATGTAAACGGCTTGATTGAATGCGACATGCAACTGATTAAAAGGCACAATATCCTCTTCGTATCTGTTACGCAATCCATGGCTATGTAAAAATGTAATTCACAGTTCCCAACTCTCCGTATCTATTACACATAGCAAGTTTGCAAGATTCAATAGTACCAAAACTGTGTGGTGTTCAGTCAGGAATATTAATTGAAGTTATAATGTCTCAATTCGAACAATGGATTTCTAAGAACTAACTGACATGCAACAAATTGGTACAATGCTGTCAGCATGCGATAAAAATCGTTTTCCATATGCAGCCAATTAATAAGAGCGACATAAGATTCTTGCAGCTTCAGACTAGTAAAAAAAAAAAAATCCATGAAAATGTGATGGCAAAATCATGAAACCATTTTTGGAAGATTCTTAACAAAAGTAAAGTAACAAAACAATTCCACATCATGTCTTGCAATCAAACCCAATACAAATTTAGCTAACAATAATCTCTAAAATTTGGTCTACAGAAACAACTGGCCTTAATAAGAACGTATTCATAGCATCACCGAAAGTCTTAATAAGACTTATAGATTCAATGACACTCCAAACTTGCAGTTGGTTCACTAATCTTACTTTGTGAATGCATTACAGAGGTTCTCAATTACTAAAATTTCCAGTGTAGTGTTTTTCTAGTGTGTTGCAATATGTTGTTGTTTTTGACTCTCTAGTCTTATGCAAACTTAATAGACAAATTGAAAGCCCATTTTGAATGATCAGGGATTTTCTTAACCAAACAAAAATCGAAAGATATTCCGCTAGTTACCATCCCAAGGGAAAAAAGGCCAATAAAGTAACAAATCCTTACTACCATAACAAATTTTATCGTCAAAAACCCATCAACTGTTTTTGCATGTATGTCTAATAGCTAATCGTGGCCTTATGAACGAATATGGTGGCATAATATCAGTTAGTGCAGATGGATGATGCAGTTTTTCTCACCTTGAAACTGAAATTTCCCTTTTAGAAATCACTAAGCGCAAATCCGAAGGAAAATTGACAGGATGATAAGATAAATATTGATGTCGGTTGGGTTGCCTGCTTTGCGATGATCGTAGCTGCTTTTGGTGAATGATTCATAGATTTTTAGTTTCAGGGAATACCAAAGGTATGCGTCTAAAGAAAAATACTCCGTAGCTACAAAGATTTGGTTTAAGGGGATACCAAAGCTTTAAAATATTGTTTCACGTTTTTTTAGGAAAGTTAATTAGTAGACCTCACCTTAAGTGCATGTAGAGAAAATTGCAGCATGCTAGATATATGCGAATCTAAAACGTGTTGACTATGTTTTGACCACAAATTATGAGAGGTTTAATACATGATTTGGAAAGGGTTATTAGTCTAAATCAGTCAGAAAGTCCATCTCCATACGCATCATCCAAACTTTCATCATTACTACTCGTTTCTCCATACACTAAATTGTTTTGTAGAGTCTTCTCATGTTTTAAATCGTGTCAGGTAGTAGCACTAGTATTAAAGCAAACAGACGAAGCTGCATAGTAGTTGGGTGGGTGCATGGCACCATCCAAATTTTCGATAATTTTTAATCAGCACTAGTGGGTGTTTTGTAAAAGAGAGAAATATTAGGTAGCGGTCAAAAGTAATTGAAGCAACCAAATTCCGAACTCCACAATAGCAAATAACGGTCGACAAACATTACAAACATGATCGACGGACATTCATAGAACAGAAGGTGCACAATGATACAGAAGAGCATCGAAAAAAAAAAGAAAAAAAAATACAGGAAACTAATTTGCCATTAAAGAGCTCAACAAAGTGTGGAATTTGGCGAAGATAAAAGAACGCAACTGTTGAATCTTAGTAGTAGTTGTACCCCCTCGATCCCTCATGATTGTTCCATTTGTTCCCAAAGCTCGAGAATACCCAACTGATGAACTGCAAAGTTAACAAACTCTTGTAGTTCATCTGCAGTAAAATCATCAACATATTTTTTTCCAGCACCTATATCAGTGCCGTCTTCTGCACGACCAACGTAAATTCTTCCCAGCATCAGAAACCTGCTTGTCCTCTTCGCGGATGCCATTCGCATAATTAATCAATTTCTCTAGATCATCTGATGACAGTCTATCAGCAATATCTTTGGCTTCTTGTAGGTTGCTTGGTTTAATTGAATCCATCTTGCCTTTCTCTAGTTCCATAACTGCATCCTTGGTTTTCTCCAGTTTAGTCTTCTCCATTATTTCAACTCTCTTCTTTTTCTTTCCAACCTCACACAACTGATTGCTTGATACCCTCTTTACCATTTTCGAACAAATGTTGTTATAGAAGAATTCTAAGAATACAACTAGTCAGTGGGAACGGAATGCAAGTTATAGCAAGCAAAGGTTAAACTTCTTATACCATAAAGTTTTTGGGAAATTGCTATGACCGAGACCACCTCTCTTGTAATAAAAAAATTAAGGCTGTCAACTCAAAAATTATAGAAAGGAATCTCAAAATAATTATGAAAATATCTATGCCATGTCTAAGAAGTCAATCAGATGATTACTCTTATATATCTAACCTATTGTTTGGTTATTTGCAGACTCTAGTGATTTGATAATTCTATGAAACATGAAAACAACTTTAACACAGAGGCCACAAAAGATATGGAAAATCTAGTGCATTGTTGCCCATGAATCCAGACACACCCCTGGTTTTCTAAGAAGAAAACAGGATGTCATTGATGTATGTTTAGAAGGTACAGTTATCTATCTAAATCGATACAACAATGAATTATACCCTTAACCTAAATCTACACAGCATGAATGAGTTAAAGAGAAACAACATCAAAGATAACAATTTAGAAAGAAAAAACAAAAACAAAAGATTAAACACATGTAAACCACAAATTACCATTCCCATCATAACTAAAACAAAACATAACACCACCATGTCTTAGTATCAACCAACAATCAAAAGAGAAAAAAGAGAATAGAAAATAACATATCAACCACAAATAAGAGAAGAAAAAAACCTTAATCGTCAGGATCAAGACCAACTCCTATGCACTTTGAACCTCCAAAGTTCCAGCAACAGACACCTTGTGATCTAGAATTTGAAGCTTCTGGTAACTGCAATCCTCTTGATCTTTTTCCTGCTCTGGTGCTTGTTCTGGATCCAAGTTGATCACCTCTGGTTCTGGTGCAGCTGCTTGTGCTGGTACTATTTCCTGCTTTGGTGCTTGTTCTGTTTTTAACTCTTTCACTTGCACTAATACCATCGTCGACCCATTCAGGCACATGATACGGATTCCTGGCAACTGGTACACCATAATACTCTTGATCTTCGTCCATCCATATTGGCTTATTGGACCTAGAAGAAGAAAAAGGCAACCAAGTTCCATCTAAACCTTGCTTTAACATCTGACCATTGTTTTTGATCACATGCTTTCTGATCATTGCCCTGCAAGGATTATTAACATAATCTGGATTAAGCTTGGGATTGTTCATCTTAAATGAAGTTTTGGAGGAGAAGAAAAACTACTTTTACTTGACTGAGGAATTGAAAATGAAGAACAAAATAAAAAAAAACTACTGAGGATTTTAAACAATCTAACCTTTGGTTTACCCCCAACCAAGCAGTAAATGTTTCCACCTGCCTAATAAGTAACCCATATTCTCAAAGCAACCACTCCCATCTGTATCAAAATAAAATAAAATAAAAAAGCAACCACCCCCATCAAATCAAATTAAAACCCAACTAAACTCTTTCACAGGTTACACACCTTTCAATGGTTATCCCTTGGCTTACCCTAACCCAGCAATTAATGTTTCAATTAGCCTCCCAACCACACCAACACCACTCTTCAATACCCCAACCAGAGGGAACCATTGCCAAAATATGAAAACAACCCACCCTGGTCCATGATTTTTCCAACAAAAGAGATTTGCAAAAATCCAAAAAACTAAGCCCTGTAATTAGTGGAGAATTCCCCTTTTTCATTGCGTAGAAGGCAACATATAAAATTGCGGCTGGTAAAGTATACATAAACAAAGCCGTGACTCAACAAGGATTCAAGTTCACAAATGTCACTAGCTTGAGCAATAGTCAAGTGGTAGGGTGAATAAGCATGCATGGACTCAATCGACAATCATGCATGGACTAACTACCTAAACAGCAAAAAGGCGCACTCAGTTTCGCCAGTCCTCGGCTTCTACTTCTTCAGTACCAGCTGGTGATAACAAGAAAAGAAGAAGAAGAAGAAGAAGACTGAATTTTAAGTACCACAAACAATACTAACATCATCTGTATGACAGAAACCTAAGTTTTATCATAAATCAGAAAACCCTTTACACAAAAACCTGAATTTTATCATATTTCAGAAAACCCTTTACACACAAACCTAAACTTTATCATAAATCAGAAAACCCTAAAAGAAAATCCAAATTCAAATGAATATTACATATTGAAGTTTTTAACCAAAACAACACAAGAACAAGGGGACAGATTCCACAAATGAAGTATCGAATTGGAAGGCTCTGGAACGCTCATTATGTTGTTCATGTAAAGCAATGATGTTTAGCAATTATAATCTAAGTTCGAGTTAAATAAGGCAAATTGATTGAGACGAAACACAAGTTTATAAAAAAAATGAAAGTTCCGATCATTCTCATCTTGAAATTTACTAATCGACAAGAATTACGAAAAATCCTCCGAAGATCTCTATTTTTATTGTGAGTTTGCATGAAATGGAGAAATACCTGCACTTGGACACTACAATATCAAGAAGTTCTTCGAGCTGCTGCTCCATGTGTTCTAGCTGAAAAAAGAGAAACACCTAATTTCAGCTAGGCTACAACTCTTATTCTTTAATATCGCATGAAACACCTAAAAAAGATAACATGGATCATAACCATAAAGATATACTCCCTCCGTTCCAATTTAGTTGTTATAATAGGGTTTTCCACAAATATTAAGGAGTGGAGAGAGGTATGTATTTTTCCCATCCATACCCTTGATAAAAGTCTTCAAACATATCTCTCTCCACTCCTTAATATTAGTGGAAAACCCTATTAAAAGAAAGCTTATATTTCCAAGATAAAATGGAAGGGTGTAGTTGGAAATTGTGGGGAAAAATATCAATTATGACAAGTATTTTGGAACATAAAAATAACCCTAATATAGCATGTAAAGTGGAACGGAGGGAGTATATTCTAAAAGTTTTACGTTGGAATGATCTTCACAACAAAACTGCTCAGGATTAGAACATTACCTGTTTAGCCAATTCATCATTATGTTTATACAAGGCTGCTTTAGCTTGCAATCCACCATCCTCTAGAAGGAAAAGTAAATCCTCATTCACCTGTTAAA
>JAJJMA010060622.1:0-10256 GCA_023529015.1 Papaver nudicaule
GGCAGTCCAGAAATCGGGAGAACGTTTAAGCTCCTCGGGAAGTTCCTTGTAATAATGCGACTTGCCCTCCGAACGAGCAACCCATTCGCTGATGACCCGAATAGAGTTTCCATTTAATTGCATCACACCACAGAGAGGGTTGATTTTGGAATAAATCTCGTAAAAAAGAGGTTTGGACGGATTATACAACGGGATAGGAAGACCGGCACCGAGTTGTTCGCCGGAAACGATCAACCTTCTACTACTGCACTTTTGAGTGGAAAGCAGTTCAGGGGACAAAATCTCCTTACCCAAGCTTCGATAAGGAAAAAGAGTTTGGTTAAACCCATAAATTCGCGCCCTCTCTTCCCAGCTAATTTTATGAGGATCCACCATTTTCCGAGGCAACACCTTACCGGAAGAAGTACTTTCAGAAGCCTGAAACAAAAGAAAAGTTAAAAGGAATAGCGAATAATGACCAAACAAAACGGCGGGGACAAACCTCAAAAGCTTACCATGACCAAAGAAATAATACAGTAGAGAAAGGTTCCAACAGTCAGGCGTCTCAGAAAGCGATAAAAAAGGGGAGGAAGAAAGAGGGAAGAAAAGGAAAGAGAAAGCAAATTTAAATAAGAAAAGGACGGAACCAGTGCAGTAGGTAGCCGGTGAAAGAAAGGCGAGGGTTTCGAAAAGTACTTAAGATTACATGTGTCAGTTAAAGAAACCGAAAGGGGGACACATGTCGAAGAAGACGAGGCGCCAAGGGTTTTCTTCTCCGAACCTCCTCGATCTTTGGACAAGAAAAGAGGTAAACAGTGGAGGGTAAAACCCCTCGGGACACCTGTCAGAGATCCAAGAAGTAAGATCGCGCCAGAGGAACTAGTAGCGAAGCCTCGGGACCAGACCAAAGAAGGAAGAGACCGACTACACCGAGCGAGGAATCAGAAGAAAGGGATTCGGACTCTGCCCCAAAGGACCGAAGCCCCAGAGCAATCTTCGGAGTGCCGCCGAAGAAACCTCCTTACTCGACAAGGACTGACACCCCCACGATTGAGTCCCTTGTCTTATTAGCTGTAAACCACTCAAGCTCGGCCTATATAAAACGAGCTTGGAGAACATTGTAAGGGTTGGAATTTTTGGGTGTAACCTAAGAGGCAAGAGAGGGATTAGGTCTGTATCTCCTCTAGCTCCTTAGGATCATACTCCATGTAGTTGCAACACTGAAATACAAATCTTCATACATTTAGTCTTCTGATTAATGTCTTTTTACATATCTTCGGTATTGTTCTTGAGGTCTTTGTACCTTGAATCATGTTTGAATGACTGTGTGTGTGAGTGAGATCTGAGGGCTATAGAACATCATGTACCTATGCAGATTTTCTACTCATACACTAAGAGTTTCCATGTCGTCTTCAAACCAAGGTAACAATATCTCTTCAATCACATCACTAATGCAGAGAGTTAACATCAGAGACATGAGTGCAAAACAAATAAGGAGAAATGTTGGGTCAGCAAGAGCCATTGAGAACTCAGCAGTAGATTGGATTTATACTCTCATTAGGAAACTGGTAACTGACTAAGAAACTGAAACTGAGGTGGTTAGGAAAGATATGAACAGGATGTGGAAAAGATTCGGAACCAAAGAAGTTCATGCAGTTGGTTAAAAAAAAATCTCTTCAGGTTAGGATCAGCAATTGATGTTGTTGATATTATAAATAACAACCCTTGGAATTTCCTAGCTTACCGTATGAATCTCCAGAGGTACTCAACCAATTTTTTGTTGTTTTAATAGATTTTCTAATTAAGTAAGAACAAGGAACCAATTATTATAATTACGAAGAATTAGTAAATAAAAAAGTTCTATGGTTTCAACTTTATTTATCTTCATAGACACGAAATTCATTCGATTATCAAAGAGTTCTTCAATAGTATGTGCACACTTCTTGTTCTCCTTCTCAGATAAACCAATGAGAGTATGCAACAATGATGTATAGTATGCAACATTTCCCCCGAAACATTTGGCTTTGTTTTCAAGGAACATATATATCTTTCTTCCTTTCGTAATCGATTTCATATAGAAAGTACTTTTGCATCCTTGCGACCTGACGGTCAATTGTTTATCTTGAGTTACTAGCATGAGTCTTTGGATAAAGAAACTTTTTAACATAAATCATCATTTCAGCAGGAGTACCCTTTCACTCTTACTCATGACTCCTTCACAGAAATCAATATTGACAGCTTCTCTTTCGCATCTCCTCGTAACATAAGTCATTTTCATATGACCTAAATAGATGAATGAAACTATATATATAAGTGTGTTTCTGTTTATCTAAAAGACTTAAAGGAGATCTTCTAGATATTTGCGATCGTGACGGTTCGTGAACTGTTAAGTTCTGAAACACGGGACTCAGTCATCAGAATTTTATTATTCAATCTCTTTCATAAACACGAATTTATGTGGAGAAAAATTATCTTTAGAAATATGTTCAGAATATATTAGTTCTACTAGTGACTTGAACAACTACAATACCAGAAACGAATTCCTTATATCAATAGCATGCCTCACATACAAGTCATAATGTGAGGATGTCACCCAAACTATACTAGGAAGTTTGAGTGTGAGTGCTAGACTCACTTGAGGTGTTGATTGTAGCGTGATTGCTAGAGACGGATTCGAGTTGATAGTTTTTTTTACCCTTTTCATTTCCTCTTAAACTTTTCATGTTTTTCAACGCTCCCTTGAAGTGTTTCAGGCCTTTGTTCATTCTATCCATGTCGGATTAAAGATTGGTTATAACTTGCTTGTTTCCCTTAACAAGCCGACCCCTAGACATGTCCAGATTTACCACAGTACTAAAAAATCTTCGAAGGTTTTTCACCTTGAGTTTTAGCTTTCTTACAGTAAATTTCTCATTGGATGGTGGAGAGGATCTATTCATAATGAAAGTACTGTTCTTGGTGTATGAATTGCTACCATTGAACCCTAACCCATTGGTATTTCCAAAAACTTTTGAACCAAGTAATATTGCTGCTATTTTATATGAGCTACCAGACAACCTTTGGAGATCATTTTTTAGGGCATCAATCTTTGAGTGATAAAGTTGAGGAGAGATCAGTAATCAATTCCTTAATTTCGTGATCTATCAAGAAAAGGGACTTCTTAAATTTAATTTATCAAAATATTCCTCAGTTGAAGATTTTTTTGATGAAAGTCTTCACTCTTATTGATCAATTTGAGTATTGGATCATCCGCATCATCGTGCTTGGATCGTTGTTCGTCTAAAGTGTTTGCAGTTAAAGAAATATCATTATGATCTGGTTCAAATTCATGTTGGTCAGGTATGTCATCAAACCGAGCAGAGAGAACATTGTCCCTTAGATAGTGTTCTTACTTGGGCATTCATCCTTCATGTGTCCAAAGAAACGACACTTGAAGCATCGCACTTCAGCAAGAGCATCCTCATTCCTTTTAGGATTTGGTCTTAAGGATGGCAAGAATGCTCTTCTCCTGAATCTTATGTCTCTTCTGGAGCTTAGAAGGTCTTTGAGTTTCTGTGAAATAAGAGACAACGTAGGTTCCACATCTTCATTGTCAAGAGTGAAAAAACAGGGGTACCGGAATCCTACCAACTTTTCGTTTGGGTTCGTGGGTCTTATGGTAAGATATGGACGATCTCAAAAATCAATATCCAAATCAGTGATAACCTGAGTTGGATCACAAGTGATCAATTCCAATGCAAGACAAGTCTTGGTAAATCCCTCGAAAGGATTGAGGATTAACATTAGGTTATAATAACGTACTACTTGTGTTTGCTTTAATTAATAATCTGAGATATAATGCGGAAAGTAAAGCACACAAGAAACCAGAAGTTTTGTTAACGAAGAAACCGCTATCTAGCAAAAAAACTCCAGGACCTCGTCCAGTTTGAAAACCGCACAATGTTAAGTTGTCTAAAAACACTAGCCTACTATCAGACTTCGGTCTGGAATGTAGAAGAGACTGTTTCCACCCTCCTAGCGAATCATCTACTGTCACACTCCTTACGTCTCTTGGATCTCGGAAGACCCTAAGTACTTTATTCCCCTCGCTGACGTCCTTTATAGGCCTTGGAGTTGCTTTAACCGCTGATAAAGGCTTGAGATAACTTCGGCTTTGCAATCTCTATTATCTTGTGTGTGTTTCGAACTGTTCTCCAAAGTTTAACACAAAAAAGTGCCTTCCTTTAGATATGATCAAGGTTATACAAAAATCTACTTACAAGTCAGGGCTGGTATGTAAATCAAGTAAACAATGCCTGACTTTTCTCTACTTCAACTGTGAAAAGAAACACTAAAGAACCTTACACAGTCAGAGCTAACTAGGTCTTACAACACAAACGTGCAGTCATACGTTACTTCTTTAAAACCCTGTTTTCGCGTAGCTGTTCTTGAATGTGGCCTTATTGCAGAAGAGAAGCACCGTAGAATTCACCAGAATAAGCTGAGGCTACCAAGGTTACAGCTTACTCTGATAATTACCACAAAGGTATGTTATCGCCTACCTATGCTTCAAACTCTCACGAGAATTCTTTATAATTGTTAGGTAAATCCCACATAGGAACTACTACCTAATATAGGATGACTAGCACAACAAGCCTACAACGATGTGTAAAGTGTTTGCGCAGAGTTCGACAGAGAAATTTTACGTTTGCTTGATACTTGTGGTTTTCGTTTCTAGAGTCCTCTATTTATAGCATTCGATAAGATAGGTTGCTTAGGAATAAAACAATAGATTCTTTATGCTACAAGTTAGCTAGTGATCGTGTAAACGAGACCGTTACTTTACTTGCATACAAAGTATCACAGTTAATAACACTTGGAAACCTTTTAACATTTATTTGCCAAATTAACATTTTGTTAGCTCTTAAACTGCTTCATGATAGGGTTCCAGTAGAGATGTGAACAAATTAATCTTATTGGATTATTGAGATTTCTTAGAGGAACCCGCAGAAGAAATTTTCGTTCCAAGTTCATCTAAAGAGATTTAAGAGTTATCTGTTAAAACCCGCGTAATTATCCTGAAGATAATTACGAACCGCTTGGATTTTGAATTCAAGCTAAAAAGTCGGAGCTTGTTATTCACCTACATGTACGTGTACAAACTCAACTTTTTGGAATTCAGGAGGGAAAACCAGAGCTCTGGTACGCGAACAGGTTCGCGAACTGCCTGATGCCAAATTAGAGTTTTTAACTGGATCTGCTCGAAGTACTTGGGATGGGCCAATTTCCGTACTTAGACGTGGTTACGTCCTGAGCTATAATTCATGACTCTGCTTTAGAGTACACTCCTTAGATTCACTATCCTCCTACATATATTTGCAAGCAAACTATTTAATAAAAAGTGTATTGAATTCATCTCATGCATCTTGTAAACTTTGCATACTTGGAGGGTACCAACATTAATAATGGTTATGTAGATAAGAATACATCATCTCAATATGCTATAGTCACTACTAAAGTAGCCTACTATTTTGAAAGATAGAATAAGTAGAATATAAGAAATTTAATATAATGTCGCAACTCCTACTAACCTTTTGTCGATGATGAATATACGATGTCTTTGTGATAACCTTCGTCTTCGTCTTCAAGGTCTCAACTACCTAGTCTATATCCCAATTCTGAAATCTAAACTTTAGTAGGCTAAATCAAGAATTGTGTTTTGACATCAAAAACTGACAACTAGCTTGATATACCAACACTAGTAGGTTTAACCGAGCACTGTTCTAAAAAAGATCTTTACACTCATCGGTCGATGACAATTTCATTGGAGAGGAGGTGCATAGAGTTTTCACAGCTTCAAAAACGATTGATTTATTTTTCATATTTTCGCTCATGACCGAAGATCTTCAGCTTAGCAACAAGGTCACTTCTTGTTATTGTTAAGTCGTGTACTTCTTGCATGGCATATGTTTCTTTGACTTTTATCTTAAGGGTATGACCTTAGAATTTTTCTCCCAATGTCCCTTTCTGGAATAACTTTTCCTAAAGTGTGACATGCATTCACTATCTAGGACAATTTTTGATTGAATTCTTCAAAGGTATGATCCTCAAGCATTCGAAGGTTTTCCCTGTCAGACATAAGGTTTTGAAGCCTTGCATTCTTTCTGTGATGTTCTCTTCGAATACGCTCCTTAGTCTATTCCAAGCCTCTTTCGAGTTTTCACATGTGGCCACGTGATGGAAAAATCAAGTATTACTGCATGAATGACAACGTTAAGTCGTGTAATAGTTTTGCTTGGCGGCTTGAGTTTCCACAACATCATAGCGCCAATGCCTTTGGGGACAGACTCAACTTCAACCATAGTCAGAGGTATGTATCCCTTTTCGACATCGGCCTAGGTTCTGAATCCCGGGCTTGCAAAAATTATCGTATAAAAGTTTTTCACCATATATTTTGTGCCAACAAACTTGGGTGGTACGTTACAAAATCTTATATTTTGTTCCATATTTTACGAACCTCGATAAACACAGACGGTTACACTTTTAATGGATTCACCAAATCTAATACCAATCGAAAAAAATAAAGTACCAAAATACACCGACTTTCCGTGATTTGTGTCCACTAAACAGTATCAAGCATGTGTGACTTCTGCGTAATGTGGTGTACCCCATTAGCAGCCTTGTAACATTGGAAGAAACTATGGGTGGAGACAGGCTTTGTGATGTTTTGTCCTTGTATGGGTGGTTGCCTGGTTGGACGTATGCAATGGCCAATGGGTGGTGCAATTCATATATTTACGGTTCTTTCTTTTTATTCCTCCAAATGAATTATGGGGTAATTCCTTTTTCTTAAAGGATACATTAAGACAGGTCATTTTTGTAAATGGCCAGGTGCCATCACCCTCTGGTGCATGGCAACACTTCAATGGTTTGGTTTTATGGTCATCCGGCTCTCGGCTTCAGGGACTCAAGCTTATTTCGTGTACTCGATCTTTCTTTTGACACCAATGGAAACTAGGAGCATTACCCTCTTTTCGAAAGTTGTTTTTGAAAATGTTTTCTTTGTTTTTGGTGACATCTCATCAATGATTGTAAACTCTTATGTAATGCTTTGATAGTTATATATGCAGTACTTTTCTTCAAAAAAATAGAGTGAGATAATTAAATTTATATTAGTTCCTTTTCTAATTATGAATTACAATTCTTTATTCTTCTTTTTCTTTTTCTTTCTTGTTTAATTAGTAATTGATGTTTTAATATACATCTAGTGATCAATCATAGTATTTAAAGAGTCATGTCACAATAAATATTTTAACTAAGTCTCCAAATTTATATTAGTCTTCTCCAACGATGGATTAGTGTTAGTTCACTATCTAAAATAATATAGTGCTAGTTACTTCGTGGCATCCACTTAAAGAGACCCAAATGCTTACGATATGATTTTTCTCAAAAATACAGCTCAGTTTGGATAATTCTCCTTTGCATTCTTTTGTTTTGTGTTAATTTATATTATTTTACAATCTTTTGTCTTATAATTTGTCATAAAATATAAAAAAATTTAACATTAAAATTTCATATTAATTACAAGGATTCACCCGTAAACTCGCAAACCTAACCCACTGCAAACCAGAATTGAAGAAATGCCGACCGTTGAGAATTTCAACCCGCAAGCCTAGACAATAGCTAACCCGTAACCTGTGTAACTTGGCCCTAACTTGCCCGTTGCCAATTCTAATCAGCAGTACTTTGTGTTTTGTTCTTTTTGTTTTATTGCTCCATATGAATTAATCTTTTTAATATTCATCAGTGACCGATCATAGAGTGGGATAATTGATTTTACATTAGTTCATTTTCCAATGATGAATTAAAATTCTTTCTTCTTCTTTTTCTTTTTTTATATTTTATTAGAAATTGATGTTTTAATATGCATCTAGTGATCAGCCATAGTGTTTAAAGAGTCATGTCACAATACATATTTTAACTAAGTCTCCAAATTTATATTAGTCTTCTCCAATGATGGGTTAGTGCTAGTTCACTATCTAATCTAGTGTTGGTTACTCCGTGGCATCCACTAAAGGAGACCCAAATGCTTATGGCATGATTTTTCTCGAAAATACAGCTCATTTGGATCATTCTCCTTTGCATTCATTTGTTTTGTGGTAATTTATTATTTTACAATTTCAGTCTTATAATTTGTCATAAAATATAAAAAATTTAATATTAAAATTTGATATTAATTACACTGATTCACCCGTGAACTCGCAAACCTAACCCGTTGCAAGCCAGAATTGGAGAAATGCCGACCCGTAGAAAATTTCAACCTGCAAGCTTGGACAATAGCTAACCTGTAACCTGTGTAACTTGACCTTAACTCGCCCCATTGCCAGCTCTAATAAACAGTTTTTTGTGTTTTGTTCTTTTTGTTTTATTTGTCTAGATGAATTAATATTTTTAATATCATCAGTAATCAATCATAGAGTTAAATAATTAATTTTACATTAGTTCATTTTCCAATGATGAATTACAATTCTTTCTTCTTCTTTCTCTTTTTTTTTTTTGTTTTATTAGAAATTGATGTTTTCACAAGCATCTAGTGATCAATCAAACAAAGAAAACCTGCAGAAAAGCAGCTCCGTGAATCGGGCGATAATGAACTAACCCGGATCTCGCCGATTCACCATTAATCCTCTGAGCCCTAATCTCTTCTCTGGATCTCTCAAGTTGGGTTTCTATCGTATTCTTCAACTGACTGATTCACCTCCATGGCTGCGGATTACAAATAAGTCTTTCTCTGGTTTTGATTGGCTTTAGGTTAGTTTATCTGTTCATGTTTTTTCCCTCATCTTCCTGACTTCCTCCATCTTCATACAGATCTCAACCATTCTAATTTCATCAACACCTCAGTTTTTCCTCCCATTTGGCACAATACAACTCACTACCTTCCCTTGCTTAGTTCAACAACCCCACGATTAACCACCCATCCTCATACAAGCCTATCACTCAACCACCAGTTGTTACCCTTGCTATGGCTCAACTACTATCCTAATCTTCTAGCTTAACATCTTTTGTCTTCCAATTTCTATGACCCAACTTGGTTTTAGCTTTCTTCGTCATTTTAATCCCAACTGTGTTTTTAAACCTCTCTATCGCCGTCCTGATCATTCCCATAACCTCTTTCCAGATGTATTTGATCTTTTTTCACCACCACAAAATTTGAATGCACCTTTAATCATGATGGTTAGCTTCAGGGTTTCTCATTCCTCTACAAGAGGATTTGGAAGCGGTGAATTAAGAAGAGGAAGCCTTTCAGGAGAGGATGAGATTTCTCTAATCCTTCAAGCAGGAGTTCATGCTTATCAATTCTTGATCCAACGAGAACCTAGGAATGTTATCCTAACATTAATCTTTTTCTCATGTGATAACAGTAGTACTCGGCGTTTCCCTGAACTCACAACACAAATTACTGAGTTGCTCCCGATCTGGTCGGAACAAACACGGCTAACTCGAACAGGTGTTCTCCTGCTTACGACAATTTCTGACAGATTTTTGGCTCCTCTTGCCACCTGGATCTTTGGTGTCGGTCTTTGGTTTCTGGGATTATTCTTTTAATTAGTTACGAAGGAAGTTAACAAACTCGTCTCGCCTTTGCCATTTGCTTTACGAGTTTGGCCAAAATTGGTGGGCCCATGCCGCCACAAAACTTTACACATAAAGCCTGGGACACTGTGGGCCCCTCACTCATCCGCGTGTCATACATTCTCCTTTGAGATTAAATTCTCATTTTTCCTAACGCTTGGATGTTTGTCTTTTTTTGTGGGGATCAAGCATAATCTGATTGCAACAAGTCTTTGCCTTCTGAAGCAGACTAAATTGGTAGACGACCCTCGGGTAACTAAAGCTAGGAAAAACCTTTTTATTGGGGATGTATTTTTGGTTGTACTACATCTACATTGTGTGCTTCACTTAGCAGGGAACTATATATTTTGTGCTTGGGGTTCCATCTCGTTACTTTTTAAGGGTCTTGTTCCATGGGATGACCCTTATGGGATGAGGTGCTTGTGCCACTTTTACATGACCTCAATCATAGTCTTGTTTAGGGTCCAAAAGTTAGGGGTTCTGCTTGCCAATGTAGCCGGGCGAATCTGTTATTTTTTGGCACCTGTCTCTCACCATTTTCAGATGGTCTTTTCGACATGCGGAGCTCAGTTTCAGTTTTTTTGGCAGATCATAAGCCATGTCTTTGATTTAAAATTGAAGACATTATGGATGAATCTAAACCTGGGTCTAATCCAATGGGC
>JAJJMA010060632.1:0-10566 GCA_023529015.1 Papaver nudicaule
AAAACCCCTCGGAACACGTGTCTCGCATCCGGGAAGCCTAACCACCCCGAGAGGACCGACAGCGATATCTCGGACCATCCTAAAGAAGTAGAAGTCACACGCGAGCGAAGCGAAGACTCGGCAGGGAAGGATTCAGATCTTGTTAAAGGACCGAAGGCCCGAAGTTAACCTCGGAGTACCACCGCCTTACTCGACAGGGACTGACACCACCACGATTGAGTCGTTTGTCTTTATTAGCTGTAAACCACCCAAGCTCGGCCTATATAAGGCGAGCTTGGAAAACATTGTAGGGGTTGGATTCTCTTTGGGTTGAGCCTAAGCAGCAAGAGAGAGATTAGGTTTGTAATCTCCTCTGGTTCCTTGGGGTTATATTATTGTAATCACAACATCGAAATACATACAAATCTTCTATACTTTTTCCTTTATTATTATTTGTCTAGTCTTTAATTACTGTTCATGGTATCCTCGGTACTGTTCTTATGGTCCTCGCACCATCGAATCTCAACTAATTACTGTGTGTGTGGGTAGATCTGATGGATATGGCACCTTGAGTACCCATGCAGATTTTCTACTCGTACATAGTGAGTTGTCCTTCTATGAATCTTAAGGTTTGGTTCTTTTTTCCAATAATACCCCTTAATCATAGTTAACAATGCAACCCTAGTTAGAGTTTACAAACGGTTTTCAATTTGGTTGTATGAGGATCCGGTTTTGAATCGAGTAATCTCTTCTCTTTTCTTTCTCAGTCTCTCAATCTAAGTAAAACCCTGATAGCTTCTTCATCCAAGCTAATTTCATCAGAAATCAAAAGGTGTGACGTTATTAAGAGTGCAAGAGTGCATAGTTCATGCGCCTGTGACGGTGAGATATCGAGTTGTGAGTGATTGCGTCATAGCGTTCTACTTATGTATAGGTGAATGTAAATCTGAAATCTTTTTGGAAATACACTATTAGTACCCTCAGGAGCTCCTAAATGTTATATTCTCTAAATTCTCTACTGTTGCGAACTTTCTGTTTTTTTTTTTCTTGATTTTTTCCCCTATATATTGCTTTTATTGCTCCTACGCATCAGTTGTTACCAACATTTTTTTTCTTCTTCATTGTTTTGGACTCACTTTTCTTGATTTTTGAATTTTCAAGCAGAATTTGCAGTTCTAACAAAGGTTAGACATAGGCATTTGTGGCATTGTTGCGTTTTTGTGTTAATCGGCACAAGAGGATTTCGTTCTACGAGCACATGCCACAGGGAACTTGTCATCATCTGTTTGAGTGGAATCAAAGTGGAGGTAATCCTCTTACATGGAAACAAAAAGTTTCAATAGCTTTGGATATAGCTCGTGGAGTTTAATATTTGCACAGTTTAGCCCAGCAGAGTTTCATTCACAGAGATCTGAAACCGACAAATATTTATCACGGGGACGATATGTGATCCTTCTTAGAGACCTGAAATGGGGCATGCAGTTAATGTATTGGGACATCTAGTAGAACAATGGAAACCTTCTCGAGATGAAGAAGAAGATGCATACGTAATTGATCTCCATATGAGCCTCCCTCAAGCTTTAATGAGATGGCAATCAGATGAAGGAAATTCGACACTGGCTACTGGTCAATACACGCACTTCCAGTCTAGGGGACAACCAACAGTCTTGATGATAGTATTTTGTTGCAGTGCATCTCAATTGGACTAAAATTGTCTTACCAGTGTTAGTTGTGTCAGACTAAAATTGTCTTACCAGTGTTAGGTGTGTTGGACTAAATTGTCTTACCAGTGTTAGGTGTGTTGGACTAGTTGTAATTGTACAAGAGAAGCAAATTTAGTAAAGCTATTTGAGTACATATAAGATTCCAAGCAATATAATCTAGTTGGCATGGCACATATAAGATTCCAAGCCATGAAAAAATAGTTCCATAGATTTCATTTCGATTCACAATGTAAAAATTTAAGTACACAAGTCGTAGCCATGAAAAAAATGGTTCCATACGTTTTGTGCCCATTCACAATGTAAAAACAAAAGGTGGTCTTGCATAGCTCGTTGTTGCACAACAAACACACGCAGTAAAAGCAATCGGAACCCCTTGGTTGTTCAACTTGGAACTGACTTGTGTATACGCCCACACAGTAGAAGACACTTTTGGAGGAATCCACTAGCCTCCTTAAAGTCTATCTATCAAAGTTACATCAGCATATCCTTCCGACAGGTTGCCATAGTCTTTTTGCAGCATAAATCTAATGTTTGTTTCGCTTTCGTCTTGGAATTTTTCGGCTACACCAATGTACTTCCTTAACGGGATACTAAAGCTTACACATATAACAAAGACAATATGATCACAGAGTTAAACAAAACCTTCCGATGAAAGCACCAAACCAACATTTACTAGAAGCAATACCCTTCACAAATATTTTATCAAACACCTTGTGTGCAGTTACAACTATACACAAATTTACTATAGGAAAAATTCGATGAATCAATTGAGTAATTCCACCCAAACCAAGAAAATAAAACATGGGTTTTAATCAAAATTCACAAACTCAAACTGGATTGAAAGGGGCGCAATGATTTAAACTAAATTCCATTCAATCTTTTAATAACAACAAAAGTAGAAAAATCTGTTCAATAACATGTACTCATATATCAAATTCACAACAATTTGAAGATCATACTACTACTAAACTTACATCATCTTTATATATACATGCAATTTACAACACCAAACCAACTACAATTTTTTTGTAAACCTAAATTAGGGTTCCATATGTAGCTTCACAGACAGATTGTAGCCTCCAAATTAAGTTAAGGTTTGACAGATTTCATACCTGGAATCGAATCCCCCTCCACGGAGCTTCAAGGAAACATAAGAAAGAAAAAAAGGGAGATTGAAATGCCTGGGTTTAAGTTACTATCTGTTTTAGCTTGGGTTAAGTTTAGTTGGGGACAAAGGTGATATTTCCACCCGATTTAAGTGGCAACTCGGTTGACTGAGTTCAAATTACCGTCAACGAGGGAAAGACCAAAAATTGGCCGAATCCGAAGGAAAAACTGAAAGTTAGGATTTCTACGAAAATTTCTCTTTGGGGAGTCAAAGGACTTGTGTTGGTAGTTATTTTAATACCTCAAGAGTATCTTTCGGTGGTATATGTGATTTCAAACATGGCCACCGTCTCCCTATTATTATTATTTTTTTATTTTCTTTGATGGTTACCGTGTCACGGTGATAGATAGTGCAGTACCCATATGAGTTTGTTCCACAGTGTTCCAGTTGTAGCCGCACCTCATGCGCCCATACTCTTGGTTCCAACAACTACGTTAGGTCCAAAGACTAGCATAAAACACCTACCTGACCCCACATATTCTCAGCTTAATGTGTGAAGAGCAGCGACGGCTGCTCATTTGATAATGACGCACTATCTAATCTGGCCAGTAAGAGTTTCCCATCACAGACGATTAATGCGCGCACCTTCATTCTTGCATTTCTCTGTGATCCAGATTCTAGACCTTGCACAACTTGAGTTCACCATTGGACTTTGACATCGGTTTTATAGTGTTCATGTTGGCCACGGCCGTGACACCTGACCTGAGGCTTCGTAATGATATGCCACGAGGGTAATTTTGGTAGAATCATTTTATAATGTCCTTGCTACCTTTGACAAATAAATAAAAAACTAAACAAAATTGAGCGCGAGTGAAGATCTGACTTCTGAATTTTCTGAAACCGAAAACGGGAACAAGAAAATCAGATTCAGAGATAATAATCAAATCCCAATTCATTTCATTTTTCATTCATTTTCATTTCATTTATTTGTAAATTCAATGAGAAATCTCCAATACAGGAAAGAAGATTGATGGAATTTAGGGTTAAATTTGGGGTTTGACAGATAAAATGTCTATAGAATTCAGTAATAGCAGTGGTAATGAGGAAGAACATAAGATCTTAATAAGGTCAAATTCATCATCTTCTGAACCAGATTTAGAAGTAGTACATGGTGGATCAAAGAAAAAAGGGTTAACTGATTTGTTAAATAAATTAGATCGAAGATTTTCTGGTAGAAGATTAAGTGCAAAGAATTTAGATAGTAATAATAGGGTTCAATCTACATCATCCTCTTCACCTTTAGCATCATCATCGTCATCTTCAGCAATCAATCATGATCCTCTTGCTGATGGTGCTCCACCTGAATGGGCGTTGCTTTTAATTGGTTGTCTTCTTGGTCTTGCTACTGGTCTTTGTGTTGCCGCATTCAACCATGGGGTCAGTTAGTTTCTTCCTTATCTCCTTACTTTTTACTTACTTGTTTTTGTTCAATATATGCATTAAACTCAAAACATATTGAACTAAGACCTTAGGGAATGTATTCCTTGGGAAAATTAATTGGCACAATATTTGTGACATTAATAGGATAGCTACTGAAAAGCTAGATCCTAACAAGAGCATTTCCTTGAGTTGGGATGCACGAATAGGTGGTTTTCTTATTGTTCTACCTGCATCTCATTTGATGTTCATTTTACTCTATATAAGGGTTGGCATGATACTGTATGATGCTCATTTATGTAGTTTACTTTGCTATCCAGGTATGTTTCTTATCAGTTTTTTCTGAATGCACCTTAGTGAGGCATTCAGTGGAAATATATTTGAATGCACGATTGCATTCTTACAATAATGTGTAACTAGTAGGATCAGGCCCTAGTATAAATTTTGATGTTTCCGTTGGACTTTATATAGAGGCCTTAGAGCAAGGGCTGTGGGAGTAGGGGTTTTAACCCTCATTCACTGCCAAATCCAAGTAGAGTAGTGGTGGAGTATAGGGTTTCCCACTATGGGAATTAGAGGAAAGTACCCTAAGCGGGACTTTGTCAGGCGTGTGGAAGGTTTTTTGATGCAAAAGTTAAAAAAACAGAAATTACATTGGATGTGGGCGCCACTTCCCATAACTTCAACTAATTAAAAGAACTAAAGTTGTACTTTCCGCTCACTTTTTGATTTGAAATATAATAAAAACACAACATTTCTTGTGGGAGCCACTCAGTTCATGTTTTTATCCAAGCGGCTAACAATGCCCCTCTTAGGGAAGCATTTCAAACACTACTTCAGCTGAAGTAGTGGACCAATGAGTTTAGGTAAAAATGGCATTTCTCTACTCCCATAGTGGGAGCTAATTAGGGCAGTTAGGGAGTAGACTACTTACTCTATATGGAGTAGAACACTACTCTCATAGCCCTTGCTCTTATGAAGTCTTAAGAAGGGTGAGGTTGAGCTGGTGGCTGTTAATGGTACTCTTTTTTGCTTTTCCATCTAAGTGATTCATGTGATTCCTGTATGTAATGTATTTCAAGACTTCTGCTCCATGTGCTGGGATCTTTCTAATGTACTTCATATCGTTATGTAGGTTCACGTAATACATGAATGGGCATGGGCAGGTACTCCAAATGAGGGCGCTGCTTGGCTTCGGATACAACGACTAGCTGACACATGGCATCGAATTTTGTTGATACCTGTGACTGGAGGAGTTGTTGTTGGCATGATGCATGGACTAATTGAAATATTTGAACAAATAAATCAGTCCAGATCTTCACCAAGAGGAAGCTTTGATTTGCTTGCTGGAGCATTCCCCACAATAAAGGCAATTCAAGCTGCAGTGACTTTAGGTACTGGTTGTTCCTTAGGTCCTGAAGGTCCAAGTGTGGATATAGGAAGAGCTTGCGCTAATGGATGCTCCGAATTGATGGAAAATAACAGAGAAAGAAAAATAGCTCTTATTGCTGCTGGCTCTGCTGCTGGCATTGCTTCAGGTATCTACACCTCATGATATCTAAATATATCTGCATTGTCAGTTGAACATCATCAAACTGTTAATTGTTAATCTTATTTTGCCGATGACTTAGTTTTACTGTGGAGATTATACATCTGCAATCCTTGTTTTTTCGTTATAGAAATTGCAGTTAGTTGATTCTTATTGCCATCAGAAGAAAATGCTTATTATTTGGCTTATGGGCCCTTGAATTTCGAAACTGTTGTACCTTGAGTAGAGGAGACGGTAAAGTAATGTTGTCGTGATCAATCGGCATACGAAATGGTGACATCTAGAATTCCCGAGATTTATCATCCCCACTTGAAAATGAATCCAAGACTTTCTTATTTATATAGAACTTCATTGTGGAGATCAATAACATTAACAGCCGTTCTGTTTTGAATTTTTTGAGCCAACAAATATAGATAGGAAGTTATTAAGAGAATCTCTGGTGTGGGAATAGTCTCCACACACAAAAAGAACATCCATAGCGCTTGTCCACATTTAGGCCCAATTAATCACGTGTAACTGGAAGTCAGTATCCTTGAATCAATTTTTTCACACGGTTTCGTTTGGGCATGTGAAACTCGATGATATGCACTTTCCTATGTAACTATATTTTTGAAAAGCTTCAGATTGGTTAGAATCCCTTGACCAAATCAGCTTCATCTACTAAATTTTCTTTTGTGATTCTCTTCTGGATTTTCAGGGTTTAATGCAGCGGTTGCTGGTTGCTTCTTTGCTATAGAAACTGTTTTAAGGCCTCTTCGTGCAGAAAATTCACCTCCTTTTACCACTGCAATGATTATACTGGCATCTGTTATATCGTCCACTGTCTCAAATGTTTTACTTGGAGAGAGACCAGCTTTTATAGTGCCTGCCTATGAACTGAAATCTGCCGCTGGTATTCTATCTGTTCCTGACTCAGTGACATTGTTGGTTGTCGAATTGTGCTTTATGTTACTGAGAAAATGATCACTCATGAATAATTGCCAGTGCATTGTCAACATATGTCATAATACCTGCTATGCAAATTTTCATGCTATTTCAAGCAAAGTAGATGAATCTGAAGATAATGTGCATTTCCATTTTGGTTCAGTACTTTTTTCTTTTCTTTTTTTGATCGGTAAAGAATTTGATGCTGAGGAGTTTCGAACTCAGGTCGCTAGTATCATCACCTAGTTGGTTCATTACTTTCTTAGAACATCTATAGTCTAGCTTTCATGGTTCTGGTGATATGAGATATGGATTTCAGTATTTTTGAACGTATTTTTTTTTATTCTGCAGAACTACCTTTATACCTTATACTAGGTATGTTATGTGGAGTAGTAAGTGTGGTGTTCACTCGCTTGGTAAATTGGTTCACCAAGATGTTCGAATATATTAAGGAGAGGTTTGGCCTTCCTCCTGTTGTCTGCCCTGCTTTGGGTGCATTAGGAGCTGGTATAATAGCTCTCAAGTACCCAGGAGTTCTATACTGGGGTTTCACAAATGTTGAAGAAATCCTACACACGGGAAAGAGTGCTTCAGCGCCTGGAATCTGGTTACTAACTCAACTAGCCGCAGCCAAAGTCGTGGCGACTGCTCTGTGCAAGGGGTCTGGACTCGTAGGTGGCCTTTATGCTCCAAGCCTAATGATCGGTGCTGCTGTTGGTGCTGTCTTTGGGGGTTGCGCTGCAGAAATTATAAATTCAGCTATTCCGGGAAATGCCGCTGTTGCCCAGCCACAGGCCTATGCTCTGGTTAGATTTTGTATGCCTATTTGATTAAGTTAGTTATAAAATGTGGTTTGCGTTTTCTTTCAGTGAATATCGCTATATAATTGGTGCAAGTTGATATGAATTTTGAACTTCTTAATACAGGTAGGGATGGCTGCTACACTGGCTTCAGTTTGTTCAGTTCCCTTGACATCAGTACTTCTTCTGTTTGAGCTGACAAAAGATTATCGTATTTTGCTTCCTCTCATGGTAGCCTTTTCTTTCATTCTTTATCTAATGCATTTTTCTTCTCTCCTCTTTTTCAACATTCCTCGACAAATTGTTTAATTGAAAAACTCAAGAGCGCTCTTGCTTAGGTTGCTTTTGGTAAATTAAAAGTTTTGATGTTGTGATTGGGGAATCTGGCATTAGCAGTTGCATTCAGCTCCCGCCATTCTGGGTTTGAATCCTTAGGAGGCCAGACGGCGTTTCTTAAATATTTTTCGTGGTAGTAATTGTGAATTTCTAGGGAAACATCCATTAAATATCTTTCTTTCCTTTCTATTGTGACAGGGAGCAGTTGGACTAGCAATATGGGTCCCATCGGTTACAAACCAACCAAAGGAGAGTGAGACATCTGATGTGAGGGGTGCAACACGAGGTTATTCTTCTGTTTCTCCCAGTGAAGACAAACATGAGGACATTTGGAAGCGGGATGTTGACGGGAACGGTTTGGAACTCTCTCCTATAGGAACTACGGAAGATATGCTTTTGGATGATCTGAAGGTTTTACAATCATACGATCCCTTTTGAAGTGTTTATTATGTACTTTTCACTTGGTTGCAACGATTCCTCATAAAACATCTATTGTTAATTCCAAGTTCATTCATGAATGGGGAATGAATAATGCACATGTTTTGAAGATTTTGATGTGGAGCTCAACTCTGTCCTGTATCCCTTCTTGTTGTTTCCAGGTCTCTCAGGTCATGTCAAAAAGCTATGTGAAAGTTGCAGCAACAATATCCTTGAAAGAGGCTATAAAACTTATGGATGATGAGCGACAGAGGTGTGTCCTTGTTGTAGATGCTGAAGACCTTCTTGAAGGAATCCTTACACTTGGGGACATTCAGAGACATGTGCCAATGATGTATGGTGATTCATCCAACAGCGGTACACTTTTGGATGTATGTATTCTAAATATTCTTTCTGATAAACACTTCAAATTGTTTATCATAATTGTGAAATGTAATGACATAACAACATAGCTTGAATAAAAAAAGCATAGGGATAGAAATCGTTGATAGATCTTTGTTTTATGCAAATTTGGGATTCTGGAAGGTTATCCATTAGTTGATGAAATCCTTGTGTGAATATAGAAGAGGATAGAACTTACTTCATGAACTCTTGACTTATGTGAATTCGTTGAGCCAAATGATATTTAACATAGGTTGTAAGTATCTTTGTTCGGTAGGACTTAACATCTCATATATCTCCTTAATGGCTTGTCTAGATGCACTGTAGACCTATTATAGTATAACCCAGAATATACGTTTTCTAACCTAATCAAGTTCTTGACAGGTGAATAACTGTGTTGTTTCTTCTGTCTGCACCCGAGGAATACAGTATCGCGGAACCGAACGTGGTCTTTTAACTTGTTTCCCAGATACAGATTTGGAAACTGCGAAGGAACTAATGGAGGCTAAAGGAATCAAACAGTTGCCTGTTGTTAGACGTGGTGGTGACCCCAGAAGGCGGAAACGAAGAGTTGTTGCCCTTCTTCATTATGATTCAATTTGGCGCTACATCAGGTTACAACCACTTTTAATTTGCATATCTTCAATTTCCAATGCTTTTAGAAAGTAAAACAAAATAGTTCAATTCGCAGATGCCTCTCTAGTAGAGTGGTTAAGTCTAATTCTTACCTATCAGTCAAAAAAATAAAGAAAAGATAAACACCGTCTTTATACATTAGTTTTGCAACTCCCTATTTATCTACATCAGCTCGAATGACAATCTTTCGTCGTGGGACTGCCCATTAGGATTGCTGGATTTTTGTTTTTATATGAAACAGTCCACGCTTTTGGACTCGCAGTATGTCATCTGGTCCAACACACTCAACTCGACAATATAACAGTTGTGTATTTGTCGCTCCTTTCCCTGGATGATTTTGAGATCTAAGAGAAGCTTGTGAATCCATATAGTTTGGTTGTAAACTAGAAAGCAACAACTAGTTAGATGTCTTAAGTGTAGTTCAGGTGTTAATAGCTAGTAACAGCATGGTAATGTCATAGCTAGGTAGGCTTAGACACATGAGTTTTGAGTCGGTAAATTTTTTCTGCAAGCCCAGCGCTTGACCTTGACTTGGTTTTTTGACATTAATCAAGGGCTGCACATGAAATGTTAAATGTCTTTGGAGAATTTGGAAGTAGCCCACTTATATGTTGGTAATATGTCTAAAACTTAATAGAAAACCTTACTTTGTATTCTGTAAAGCACGACAGCAAAAAAGCAATGTGTTAAATCATGAAATCGAAACCCTTTTTTTTTGTCTAAACCTAAACCCTCCATGTGGTTTCACTCTATTGAGTCACCAAACCTTCACTGTCATGTCTTTAGCTTAATTTGTTCAGTGGGATCACATCTTTGCAGAGAGGAGATAGAGCACCGCAAATTAACTCAGCATCAGAAGAATGATCTTGGGGAGAGAACTGTTAGTGCTCATTAAGTGGTGTGAAAGCTCACTCCTAACTTGCTATTCATGATCGCTCTGAGAATTGAACTTTAAGAAACGATCACAGCTACTCTTTTTTGGGGGAGTTTCAGCCTATTCCGAGAGATCAATGATGAGAAATAATTGCAGGTATTCATTTTTGGGAATTTCACTTTACTCCCAGAGTTCAGCTATAAGAGATGGTTACATTTGTTCATTTTTGGGAGTTTCAGCATTTCAAGAGCATGTGACGGCGCTTTCACATGTGTAGTACCAGTACAGTTTTCATTCAGATATACAAGCTCAGTTTTCTGGTGTCATTTACAGTTTCCATGGCTTATGTATATTTAATACTAGAAAACTGTAAATTTAAG
>JAJJMA010060633.1:0-11308 GCA_023529015.1 Papaver nudicaule
TCTCTGTAGAAAATCTTTGCTCCACTGTTCATCGTCTTCTCCGCCTTACCTTTTACTGTGAAAAAGCTTGGTTTTTCGACAACAATGGCGCCAAAAAGGTTAGTCCTATTCACTTGTGATTTTTGGTGCTTTCTTCTGTTTCAAAGAAATTCCCAATTCCTTCACTGCTATGAATAGTTGCTCCAAGAGAAAATCTAAGTTTTAGTTTTCCTTTGTTTTGTTGTTTTTGTTTCAGAACTTCTGCTTCCTCTGAGAGGGACGAAGATCCAAACTGTCTGAGGACTCTTCGTAAAAAGTACTATCTGGACTCTAGGTTCCAGATCTCATGGGCTACGCCTCAGAGGAGTGAAGGTGTTATCACTCCAGAGCTCTTGAGGGAGAGCAATCTGAGTAGGACCCGAATCATTATTTCCAAGGCTCAACTTGATTCTGGCCTCCGTGTTCCTCTA
Organism: Papaver nudicaule; assembly: GCA_023529015.1. Classification (NCBI taxonomy): domain Eukaryota; kingdom Viridiplantae; phylum Streptophyta; class Magnoliopsida; order Ranunculales; family Papaveraceae; genus Papaver; species Papaver nudicaule. Next base: position 450 of record JAJJMA010060633.1, read on the forward strand.
TGGAGTCCCAAAGATTCCTTTGTGTATCGTGCTCTGGCCTCTGGACTGGATACTCCCAGAGGTCTGTTCCAGTTGAACAATACAGCTTGTAGGATCCTTTCTGAGTGTGCTTCCAGAGCTCGGGGGAGGATTCTCTTTCAGTCTGAGAAAGCTTCCTTCGACCCTGAGCATGCCAAATTCTACACTGTGGAGAATTTTAGGCGCAACTATCGGGTGACTCAGGCTAGGAGGGACAGTCCTTTTGAGGGGTTTGGAGTGAGTATCCAGAGGAGGAGTGCGGATGAGAGAAAAAATGCTCCTTTGCTTCTGGGGGATGTAGACCCTCCAGGTGGTAGTGAGACTTCTCAACAAGATTTCCTCCGCAAGTCCCATGATCCAAGTTGGCATGTTGGTCCTTTGTTGATTGAGGGTCCATTCATTTTTGGGTTTGATGTGAGTGGGAATCCTGTTCTGGAGACTCCTAGATCTCTAGAGGATCTCCCTTCTTATCTCCCATGGGTGAATGTTTGGCCCAATGCTGGTGGTTCTAGGAAGCGCAAGGGAGGAGATGCTCCAGAGGTAAAAAATATTTGCCTTAGCTTTCTGAGTATGTGTCCCATACTTGCCCCTATTTTTTGACTCTGGGATCTTCTCCTTGCAGCCTTCTAAGCAGATTGGGAAAAAGGTTGATGTCTCCTCTGAGAAGGGAAGAACTGTGTCCTCCAGGCCTCCTTCCGCTGCTCGGAGATTGGTGGTAGACTATGGATATGATGGCCCAGACTCTGTGGATGTGCCTTTCCATGAAACCTTCCAATCCCAACAGGATGATGATATGGTCGTTGTCCAACCAACCCAACCCTCCAAGGGTAAGTCTTCTCAAGTCGCAGACTTGAGTTCTCAGACTTCCCAGGATGATGCTGTGCTAGTTCAGCATAAGGATGGGTCTTCTAAGAAAGAAAGTACTTTGGTGATTCCCCCTGGCAGTTCTCTGGTTGTTTCTGGGACTGCCTCCACTGTTGTAGCCACTCTTCTTGCTCCAGACTTTCAGAACAAAAGTGTTGAGGAGCAAGCTAAGGCTGTTGCCCCAGAGAACCTTCCCTTGCTGGTAAGTGAGATTCATCCCTCTTTTTCTTTCTTAGGTTTTGTTAGACGTAATCTGATTCTGGGATCCTTTCAGATCCAGAATGCAGTTGCAGCTTTTTCAGCTAGCTCTGGGGTATCCGTCCGAGCTTTGGACGGTCAACTAAAAGATTCTCAGAGGAAGGTCTCCGAGCTTCAGAGAAGTCTGAATCTTCAGAAAGGTAACTCTTCTTAACATCTTTTAGTTAGTTTTGTATGCTTTTTCTGGGACCTAAAATAGTCCTTTTCCCTTAGTCGAATTCGATCAAGCTAAGGTCCAATGGGAGAGGGATCGTAGTGACTACCAGAATGAACTCACTCTTAGGGATAGTCGGATCCTTTCCTTGGAGACTGATTTGGGTAAGATGGCGAATACGCACGAGGATAAGATCCAAAGTATGTTCGCCAATCTCTCAGAGGAGCACTCTAAGACTGTAGAAGGTCTTCATAGACAGCTTAGAGAATCTCAGTCCCAGATTAATACTTTAGAGTCTATGAAATGAGGTCTGAAAGACCAAGTTAGGACTTTTATGCGGTGGCAAGAGGATCATCAACCTATGCTCAATCAGATTGAGGATTATAAGGAAGCCTCTGAGCGTGTGGGTGATGAGTTACGGGCTACACAGGAGCTTGTTAGAAGGTTGCGTGATGCCATGGCAAAGCATGCTGATGCTTGCCCCATGGATAATCATGCCTTGACTCTTCTAGAAAAGAAGTATAGTGAGCTTGATTCTGCCAGGTTGGACACTGAGCAGACTCTGAGGGCCATCATCTCTGACTCGGAAGGTAGATCAGAATAGGCCTCAGATTCCTTCGATTGTCTTAGTGTTTTTCCTGTTGTCTCATGTTTGCTTTGCTCCTTTTTCAGGAAAAGCTAGAGAGCTTGAGGAGTTAAGGTTGGAGTTTGAAACTCTCAAGGCCGAAAAAGAGACTCTGGAGGTCAGGGCTGTAGGATTTGAAGAGGAGTTAAAAGAGCAGGAGGACCATCTTTGTGAAAAATATTCTAAGGAAGCTTCTGATGTAGCTAAGTCCTTGAATAAGCAATGGAAGACCAAGTATGACGCTCTTCTCCTCTCCATTCAGGCTCAGAAGACTCCTGAGGCCTCTCCTAAATTCATGGCTGCTTTGCAAGAGACTGTGGCTCCTTCCAGAGATTCTGAGGCGACTACTTCCAGAGGTGCTCCAATCTCTGAGACTAAAGAACCTGAGGGTGTACCAACTTCTGAGGTCGAGGAGGATTTGGAACTCGGAGAGCAGGATGTTGGTGAACAGCCAGAAGTTGAGGAGCCAGAGAATGAGCGCCCTCAGAATCAAGATGCTGATACTGAAGAGCGAGGGCCATCTCCCTCCAATCTTGCTGAAGATTGACTATCTTTCTCCTTCCTTTGTCTTGAACTGACTTTGCTTTTGGTAGTTTGTGTGTTGGTTGTACTTGGTTAACAACAAATACTTTTGATTTTTTGTCTGGGCGCTCCCAAGCTTGGGGGGCAAAACACTTTGGACCCTTATTGTTGTGAATGTATGGGTGTTTGTTTTGTCACTTTCGTGCCTTTAGAGTTAGACAATATTTTTGCCTTAGACCGTGTTGTCTTAGGTTGTGTGCTTTTCAGCACTCTATCCCTTAGAGGCTCAACAACTTTGTAAAGTCTTATCAAAAAAGATTTCCTTACATTATGAAGAAGATTCCATGTACGTTGAAAGACTCAGTGGCCACTAAGTTCAGACAAGGACCATACTGTACTACCTTGATCATGATGACGAAACTTTCTCTAAGGTGAATTCTGAGGGTTCATTCATTCTGGGATGTTTCGTGAGGGGAGCCATCCCTCAGCCTGCATCTCCAAAATGGCATCCTAAAGTGCTATTAGGGCATCCGAGTCATATGAGTAAGGGATCTGTCCATAGACTAAGGTAATGGGTAACATTGGAGGAGTGCGCACTTCCCTCGTACCTGAAATACCCTTTCGGGGTCTATGCCCCTGCGTGTGCAGAGACGAATGCCTATTCGTTAGATCTGGGCGTGGGTTGTATGGCTAGTACTTCGAAAATTCAAGGTATGAGTCATTCTTGTAATTTTCTGAGGGTTTAGAAAATATAAAAGGAAAGAGACTCTTTTATTTTTCTGAGGGTCAAAATATAGAAGGAAAGAGACTCTTCTAAAATTCTGAGCGTTTCGAAAACATAGAAGGAAGGGGACTCTTCTAGAATTCTGAGAGTTTCGAAAACATAGAAGGAAGGGGACTCTTCTAGAATTCTGAGAGTTTCGAAAATATAGAAGGAAAGAGACTCTCCTATTTTTATGATGGTCAAGATATAGAAGGAAAGTGACTCCTCTATTCTTCTGAGGGTCAGAACGTAGAAGGAAAGAGACTCTTCTAAAATTCTGAGAGCTTCGAAAATATAAAAGGAAAGAGACTCTTTTAATTTTCTGAGAACATAGAGATAATAATAACAAAAGATTTTATTAATATTCCAGAGGTTATACATGATCATATTCAAAAGTACTTAACACTATTTCGTACATAGTATTACAAAGCTCTGAGAGACATTTCCCTGTACGGGCTTTGAGACTTCTTGAAGGATTTAGGGGTAATAGGGCTTGAGATATCTAGCATTCCATGGCCTCTGGAGCTCGGTTCCATTCTGCTTTAATAGTCTGTACGCCCCGTCTCCCGCCTTTTCAGTGATTTTCATGGGTCCTTCCCAAGTAGGGGCGAATTTTCCCTTCTTTCTTTGGTAAAGAGGGATTTCTCTCAGGACCTGATCTCCAACGCTGAATTCTCGCAGGCCAACTCTCTTGTTGTATTCTCTGGCGAGTCTTCGGTGGTAATTTTCTATTTTCTGGAGGGCCACCTCTCGTGTTTCCTCCAGATCGTCAAGTCGTGCCAGCATCAAATCTGATGTTAGGTCATTCTCCCATGCCTCAGTTTTGGTTGTAGGTATCATTACTTCGGTTGGTATGATAGCTTCTGCCCCAAAGGTGAGATAGAATGGAGATTCTCCTGTGGCTCTTCTTTTGGTCGTTCTGTAGGCCCAAAGAACGTTGTGTAACTGTTCGCACCACCTTTTCCCATGTCCATCCAGAGTCTTTTTCAGAATATCCGCGATAGTCTTATTTGTGGCCTCAGCTTGGCCGTTACTTTCTGGATATATGGGGGTAGACTTGTTTCTTTTGATGCCAAAGTTGTTACACAACCTGTTGATCTCTTTTCCTCTGAACTGAGCACCGTTGTCTGTGGTTATGGCGGCAGGTATCCCGAACTGACAGATGATCTGCTCAAATATGAATTTGAATACATCTTTGTCACGTATGTTAGCTAGAGCCTTCGCCTCGACCCACTTGGTGAAGTAGTCAGTTGCGACAATCAGCAATCCTCTTTTCTTTGTTCCAGTTTCCAGAGGTCCTACTATGTCTATCCCCCATTTGGCAAAAGGCCAGGGACTAGTGACAGAATGTAGTTCCGTAGCTGGTGCATGGATTCTCTTGCCATACCTTTGACAGGCTTCACACCTTCTGGACATTTCTTTGGCGTCCATATGCATGCGTGGCCAGAAGTATCCATATGTTTTAGCCTTGATTGCTATAGATGTCCCTCCAGAGTGGTTACCGGCGTCCCCGTAATGGATAGCCTTCAGAATTTCAATTCCTTGCTCCTTGGAGAGACATCTGAGTAGTGGTCCCAGGGGAGATTGCCTGTATAGGACTCCATCTCGTAGCCTGTAGTTCTTAGACTGTGCGGCTAACTTGGGGTTGTGCCCTGGTTCTCCCGGGAGTATTTTCTTTTCTAGGTATTGGTGAATAGGTATTCTCCAATCCTCTTCTGGGGGTCCATAGTCAGAGGACTGTTTTTCTCCCATCTCAGTAGTGGCTACTTCCACTTCTGGCTCTGGGGCATCTGGCTCTGTCAGAGGTACTGAGGGTAGTAGGACCCTATCTACTCTGATGCTAGCAATCTTAGGGTCATTCAACATTGATGCAATGTAGGCCAGAGCATCCGCATGTCGATTGTTGTTTCTAGAGATATGCCTGAGCACGAGACCAGGTATCTTGTTGATGTATTCCTGAGCTTTCTTGTGGTAGGCTTGTAGGCATGGGTCCAGAGTTTGATATCTTCCCTCTATCTTCCTTACCACTAGCTGCGAATCACTTGTTAGCCTTACATCTCTGAGCTCCATCTCACAAATCAATCCCAGACCGTGTATGACTGCCTCATACTCTGTTATGTTATTTGTGGTGGGAAACTCGAGTCTCAGACTGTGTACAATTCTTCTTCCAGTAGGAGTTGTGAATACCATTCCAATGCCTGCCCCATCAGCGTTCTTGGACCCGTCTACAAAGACTTCCCACCTGGTAGGATTTTCCGCCCTTAGAAGTTCTGGGGGGTCTTCCAGTTCATCCTCGAAACCAGGTATGTTTTCGAGTTCTTCCTCTTCTGTTAGAGGAAAGTCTGCTAAGAAGTCAGCAACAGCTTGGGCTTTGATGGCAGTCTGAGGTTGGTACTGTACTCCAAACTGTTTGATCTGAGCTCCCCATTTTGAGATCCTACCAGCCCTTTAAGAATTTCTGAGTACTGAATCGATAGGCAGTTTGGTGATCACAGTTATAGGGTGAGCGTGAAAGTATGTTCTCAATCTCTGAGAAGCAAATACTAATGCCAGAATTATCTGCTCAATCTTAGAGTAATTCTTTTCGGCAGGCCCCAGAGTTCTACTGATGAAGTAGATAGGCCTTTCCTCACCTTCTACTATGCGTAAGAGTACTGCACTGATAGAGTAGGAGGTGGCTGCTAGATAAACATATAATGTTTCATCCGGTTCAGGCTTTTGTAGTATAGGCATTGTTGCCAAATACTTTTTGACGTTATAGAACGCCTCCTCACATTCCTTGCTCCAGACCATCCTCTGGCCTTTCCTCAGAATGTTGAAAAAATGCTTGAGTTTGTCGGAGGATCTTGCAATGAATCTTCCTAATGCAGCCAATCTTCCATTCAGCCTCTGGACGTCCTTCCGAGTTACTGGTGAGGGCATTTCTGTGATAGCTCTGACTTTCTCAGGGTCTACCTGTATACCATCCTTCGTGACCATGTAACCTAGGAACTTCCCAGAGGTGACCCCAAATGCACATTTGAGCGGGTTGATTTTCATGCGAAATTTCCTCATCTGAGCGAAAATCTCTTCCAGATCTCTGACGTGATGTTTGGATTGTTTGCTTTTGACAAGCATGTCGTCCACATATACCTCCAGAGTTTTGTGAATCCAAGGTAAGAACATTTTGGACATTAATCTCTGATAGGTTGCCCCTGCATTTTTGAGTCCGAATGGCATCTTTGTGTAACAGTACAGCCCATTGGGAGTGAAAAATGCAGTATGCTCCTCATCTTCCGGTGCCAGAGGGATTTGGTTATAGCCAGAATAACCATCCATGAATGATAACAGCTCATTCCCAGAGGTAGCATCAACTAGTTGATCTATGCTCGGGAGTGGGAAGCTGTCCTTGGGGCATGCCTTATTTAGATCACTAAAGTCGATGCATATTCGTACCCCAGCGTTGTTTTTCTTCGGGACAAGTACCATGTTGGAGATCCACAGTGGGTACTGCACCTCCCGAATGATTCCAGCCTTTTCCATCTTCTGAAGCTCCTTCTGGACATCTTCCTGATATACTGGGGCTATCTTTCGAATTTTCTGTCTCACAGGTTTGACACCTGGATGGATTCGGAGATGATGATGGCTTATGTCTGTTGGGATTCCCAGATGTTTGAGGCACAATTCGGGATCGATTCTCGGCATGTCTTCCATCTTCCATGCAAATACGTCGACATATCTCATCAAAATCCCTACGAGTTCTTTTTCAAGGTCAGGATCTAGGAGCGTCCCAATTTTAACCATTTTTGGTGTGTCTGGGCCTCCTATATTCACTTCCTTTGTCGGCTCAGACGTGTAGAATACAGGCTTCTGGGAGCCTAATTCAGTCTGAGCCTTTGATTGCTATAACTTTCCAGAGGCATCAGCCATCTGGGTATCCTCAGAGACCTGGTGGACAGTCTTTTCTTTGAGTTTCTGGACCATTGATTCTAGGCAAGCTAGCCTAATGGCCTCTTCCTCTTCTCTGTCCCCTCGTCCCTTGTTTTTGTTGATTGCTTGACGCATTATCCTTGCGGAGGTGGAACATTCGATGAATTCATCAATTTCCTTCTGGTATTCCTGTTCCAGAATCCTCTTCTTGGAATTTCTGGGAGTGTTAACCTTTTCCACACAGTTTCTCACGTCTACTTCTGAGCAGTATCTAGCTTCTCTGGGGTCTCCCATGATCTCAGCTATTCCCTCTGGGGTGGGGAATCGTAGCCGTTGATGGTAAGTGGAAGCAACTCCCTTAATAACATGAATCCACCATCTGCCCATGATGGCAGAGTAGGGTGAAACAACGTCAACTACACAGAAAGTCGTAGAGGTGATGATTTTTCCAGCGTGTACTTCTAGGGTTATTTCTCCTTTGGTCTTAGTGGAAGATCCGTTGAATCCATATACCATGTAGGTTGAAGGGATTAGGCATTCATCCTTTAGACCCATCTTCACGAATGTGCTGTAGAACAAGATTTCCACAGAGCTTCCTCCATCCACCAGAATCTTTGGGATGCCCCACTGCCCAATCATCATGGTAACTACCAGAGGATCGTTGTGAGTCTTCCCATTCTGGGGCACCTCAGAAGCTGAGAATGAAATTGGTATTTTCATCCATTCCTCCATGGGGAGTTCTAGAGCCATGCTGAATATTTCTTCCCCATTTGCATTTCTCTTATGGATTCTCTCCAGAGAGTGTTGCCCAGAGATGATTCTGAGGGCGATTCTACAGAATGGGTAATAGTGTTGCAGTTGAGGTGTTGTGCCTCTCTGGGCATCTCAACTCTGAATATCTTCTCTACTGCCTTCTGGGTGTTCCCAGAATCTTTGGCAATATACTTCTTGAGTTCTCCACTACTTACTAACTTCTCCAGCTCTCTCCTTAAGTGCCTGCACTTGTCGAGAGAGTGGCCGTTCCACCCATGCACTTCACAGTAATCCTTATTGTTCTTGCAATAGTCAGGTTGAATGCCCTTTCCAATAGGATCCTCAAAGGGAAGCTTGCCCTTGATTTCCTTGTAAATGGTGGACCTTGGAACGTTGAATCTAGTGTAAGTGGCGTCGTCAAAATCCCGCTTTTTGTTGTCCTTAGCTGATCTTTTGCCTCTGAATTCTCTGGACTTATTTCTCTTGCTCTGAGAAGTGGGGACCGCAGCAGGAGGTTGGGAATGAGTGACCTGGGGCTGTGGTTCTACCACGTTTGCTCCTCTACTCATGTTCCCAGAGAGCAGCTTGTCGTAAGTGCCATCCTGCGTCTCTTCTAGTGCTATGAACTCCTCCTGGATTCTTCTGAGGTCTCCCAGATTATCTGGAGTCTCGTTCCATAGCTTGACGAAGAGAGGGTCAGTCTTATTTAGAGAATTCTTGAAACCAAGGATAGCATAGGCTGCTGGGACCTTCCCTATCTCAGCGCATAGTTTCCTCCACCGGTCAACTAGGCTTCTGAGGGATTCTCCCCTTCCTCTTTTGAGGACAAATAGTCGCTCAATCCCGGGTTTGACCTTGCTGTTATGCATGTAATTCTCTAGAAAGACCTCTTGAAGATGTTCGTACGACTTGATCTTTCCCTTTTCTAAGGAGTTGAACCAAGTTAACGCTTCCTCTTTGAGGCTCCCTGGAAAGAATTTACACATAACCCCTTGTCGATCTTGCCATGGCATTAGAGCCATTTCATAATCCTTTATGTGTTGGATAGCATCACCTGTGCCATCAAACTTGTTCTGGTAGTTCAATGTACACCGTTTGGGTATAGGGAGAGCATTGATTTCTGAGGTGAAGGGTGAGCGCTTAGCGTCTTCCATTACCTCTGCCAATCGTTTGCCCTCCTTTCTGATAAGTTCTGGTTTGTCCTCAATACTTGCTGCTATGGCTTTCCTGAGATTAACCTCTTCTTCCAGCTGCCGAATTTTCTTTTCTCGGGCCGCCAGGATGTCTGTCAGAGATGGCTCGGCATAGCCTTCCTCAGAATCATCGTCCGAGGTGTCGTCCGAAATCACTTCAGTGACTGGATCATCTCTGGGTCTCTTATACTTTAAGTTCCTCCTATCTTCTTCCTCCTCGTCTGAGGAATTAGATGAGTCACTGTCAGTAATCACGACCTTTTCTTGTCTTAGCTTCTTGTTAGCCTCAGAGAGCTTTCGGATCTTCCTCTTCAGAGCTCTGACCTTGTTTCTTCTTGCTCTCTGAGTGTCCTCTGGGGTGGATTCTGGGTTTCTGACCACAGACTTACCCCTCTCGGCACGAGTTGGCCTCACCCTCTGGTTGACTTTATCAACTCCAGAATGGCCATTTGCTCTGGAGGTTTTCTTTGCTCCTCTGGAGGACTCACCCTTCCCAGAGGTACCTTCATGTTGTTTCTCTGAGACTATTGTAACCTTTCTGGAAGGTCCACCTTTCTCAGAGGTATCTTCTCGACCTTTCTCTGGGACTTTCCCTCTGGGAAGTCCGTTGAGAGCGTCGATGATTCGATTGTCTCCCTCCAGAGAGGCCTCAGTAGAACTGTTTGAGTCTGTCGTGTGCAGATCCAAGTCCTCTTCTTCTCTCTGAGAGTCAACTCCCGCCCTCATAGTCGTTGCTTCTGAGGCAAGATCTTTCTGAGGGGGCTTCTTGTGATAAACCTCTGTCAAAGGTTTGGTCTTCACAGGTATGCTACTAGCAGTACCCTTCTTCTTTTGTGCCCCAGGTTCTTTTCCTACAGTATTGGTGGTCTTTCCCAGAATCCCATTGCTGGTATTCTGAGGCACCCTTGCTGGAACCTAGTGGTGCACTTTCTCCAGAGGCGACAATATCCTCTGGGACTTCACGGTCCGTCCCCTGCAATCCACTTCTGGTTGTCCTCCTCGGAGGGTCCCTTCCAGAGTCTGTGGCACTAGCAGTCTTTATCTTCTCCTGAAAAGCAAAATCAAGATATAACCTTCTTGTCAGAGAGTAACTCCACAAGTGCTAGTTGTAATCTGACAGTTTCAGAGATCCAAGAAATCCGTACACCTTTTCAAAATATTTTGAAAACTATTACAGAAAGGGACAGAGAAATGACTGGATAAGTTAAAACTGGGTAGTTGGGCTGTCAGGTTTTGTTTGAGAGTGATGTTGGTGACATCAGCAGTCTGCGAAAACAAAAAAGACAGTACAAGCAGTACTTTTCAGAGAGAACCTTTTCAGAAAAACCCTCTACCCTCCATTAATGGTGTTTTTTGAAGAAAAAACCAGATCCAAAATGGATTTCAGTTTCAAATAAGTCTACTGTTGGCAGAAATCAACAGCAAGAGTTTTGTTTATGCTTTGAAAACAAGATCTGAGTTCAAAGGTCTAACCTTTATGAAGATAAAGGCTAGATTTTTGCAAAAAATCAAGTTTTTGTAAAGAAAACAAAGGATTTTTCGCAAACAGCAAGTAAAGAAGGAACTTTTAACATTTAAAAGCATAAAAGGTCTCACCTTTACTAAGAATACTAAGCTTTCCCTGTGAGATCTGTGAGATCCAGGAGCTTTTCTTCCTCACAGCAAAGGTTTGGTTAAGAGACAGATAAGAAAAGCTTTGAAAAACACACCAGGAAGGATAAATCATTTACCTAGTCCCTGTTTCTAGCGCCAAAATGTGAGTCTAGATATCTCTGAGATCACACCCAATGGTCCTAGATG
>JAJJMA010060662.1:0-10470 GCA_023529015.1 Papaver nudicaule
TTATTTATTTTAATAGAAAAGAAATTTTATTAAGTAGAAGAAGAGCAGAAATCTTTGCTTAAAGAATCATGAACAAAATCCGGGAAATTTTCATAACACTCTAAGAGAATTTTATCGTCTCTGCCAACATAACTAAACAAACACAGCTCAAAGCTTAAGGCTATCTGTTTTATTTGTTCTAGAATGTTCCTACTATCCCAGTTAAAAGGATAATTGCCTTCATTAATAGCCTGAATGACCACCTTAGCATCCGCCTCTATTCGAATCCGAAGTAAACCTTTACTCCTTGCCCATGTCAGCACCTCCATGATGTCCATGCACTCTCCTTCCTCTGGGTTCAAGACTCAATCTGCACATGATCCTTTGAGGCCTTGACAATCACCTTCAAAACAACGAATTACCAAACCATTACCACATTGGTTAGTGGAGTGATCCAAAGAGGCATATATGTTAATCTTAAGTACATCCTGCATAAGTGGCTTCCAGTTAGAGTTATGCAAAGATAAAATAGTAGACAGTGTAGTGGTTGTAGTTGCACTGAGCTATGGAATACTTAATCCTGCATACAGTGTCATGAAAGTTCAGCTATTTCCCCTGGTGTACTTCCTCATGCCTATCTTTCCACAAGATCCATGTACCTATCATGAGCTTAGATATAAGGTTTTCGATATCAACTCAATCTGCAGTTGTGCTTCCATCAAACCAAGAGAGAACCCAATCTTTGACAGTGTTGTAGTTATGACTGACTGCCTCTATATCCACATTTAGACCTCCTCAAACTCTTCTTGAGAGTATTGAAGCTCTATGGTCTCAAAATACTCACCACAGACACCACAATGCGTTTCAATGTCTTGTTTGTTTACTTTGTTAGCTGACTTTTTTATGATGTCTCCCATCACAAAGGTCAAAGGTGCTCGTTTTTGTCGATGTCGACGTTGTAGTTTAGAGGTAAGATGGTTAGATGATGCCAACGACCTGGAATTCATAGTAGGATTCTTCTAATAGAAGATATCCAAACCTTATTACTTTTCATATTTAAAAAAAAAAAACTCTGTAATTTTTATTTTTGAAAGAATCCCATGTAAAAATATATAAATGGTATTTTCATTTTTTAATTTTGGATTCAATTTGAACGAGAAAATACAATTGAAATTAAGAGGTTCTTGGACTAGGTGCATTTTAGCCATATAATTTTTTATATTTTTTTAAAAAACGGCATAGTTGTGCGCGCCCCACTTTCCTGAGCAGACCCAGCCAGTTGGACTAGCTCCCACTGCTAGTCTAAACGCCTTCCCATCAACACGATCCAATTTCAGTTCTATCTATAGAGGAGATTGGTGAAAACTGTGGATCCAACATTCCCTAGTGGCAGTAGTTCTTTAATTATATTTTGAAAATTACAGTAATTACATTTTAGATGATGTTTATTTTAAGACATGAGTTGTGTTTGGTTTTGGTTTGCCATTGTGAGTGACAAAAGAGGAAATAAATTAATGTGGGAAGTGAGAAAGAGAAAAGGAGATGATAGATAGTGTTCTCCTGTCTTTAGTCAAAAAAGCTGCCAAAAATGATTAAAGACAAACAATCTAAAGAGAAAAGAGTCTAAAGAGAGAGGGCCATCTCTTTTCTTTCTTCGTTCCCTTCCTTTTTCACACCCATCTGCTTCATTGGATTGGACATAGTCAAGACGCCCCACGGTCTGTTGCAAAACAACCCACACGGGATATTTTGCATAGATACTTGGAGGTCACAAAATGCTGCTCTCACATCTTCTTTTGATTAACATTAATTAGTGAGTATTACTATGTGTATGCATGTCTCATCTTATTTATGATGACACAAAAATTTGTTTAATACAATATCCTCTAATCTTGTAGATTTTAGATTTACATACTAACAGATCAACATGATCATGAGAGGATTTATAAAATAGAAATTTGACTATAGGATTTTAGGATGTCAACGGGAAGGTTGCATTCATCGTCATTATTTTTTTTTATTTTTTTTTTTGGCATATTAGGCTTCCACTCATGGATGCTCTCACGCTTAGTTTCATGTGGAAGTTTTTGGCTTATAGGTTCGCCAAAAGCATTGACTATTCCTTCTCTTCTATTTCTCTCTGCAGAGATAACTCGAATTCAAACTGGATTCAGATAGTTGTTGTTTGTAAAAAAGTGTTATTTTTCTCTCTCCAACGTTGTTTCAAACAGTGCAACCAAGAATATTCTAAGCATCTAACCTATTTCATTCGATCCAACGGTCCTGATTCTCTGCGTTGTTTGGTTCAGCGATATATGCTTAGAATTCACCATAAGACTTAGTAGGGGATTCTAGCTGACGTATAAGTGGAAGCCAAACTAGAACTCCCATAAAACTAAGCCTAACTAAGACCATCCATAATGGTAGAAGCTCAGATGAGGAAGATTTTTTTAAAAAAAATCTCTTTATTTTTCCAGAAGAACAAAAAAAGCAGTATTTTATTTTATTTTTCTCTCTTTTTCGGGTTGCAAATTTTTTAGAGGGACAACATCGATTATAAATGCTCGTTTTGTGGTTAAGAGGTGTCAGAAATTAGTAAAAGACTAATTAACTCACCTACTATTCCATTGCAGATCAAATACGGGCTACCTCCGGATGAAGGCTATGTCAAATGCAATATAGATGCATCATATATAAAAGAACTACAAATTGGAAGCATAGGACTAACTGTTCGTAATTTTGCAGGCAAATGCTTAGCTGTGAAAGGAGTATACTATGGAGGAGGCTTACATGTGGAATTAGGAGCGGAGCATCTAGAATGTCTGGCACTCAGGGAGGCATCCAGCTGGGTAGCGGAACTAGAGTATCAAAAGGTCATTTTTGAAGCAGACTGTGATAATGCTGTCACATCCATTAACGGGAAAAACTCACTTGTTCACTGGTCCAATCAAGGACTAATTGAAGATGCCAGAAGCAGATTTTCTTGTTTCCAATTTTGGTTTTGTAAGTCTATAGATAGAGAAGCAAACAGTCTAGCACATAATTTGGCTAGAAAAGCTAGAGAAGAATCAGTAGGATTTGAGTTTTATGACATATTTCCACCAGACATTCTGAGCTGGGAAAAACAGGAACTTGTAATTTCTTAATTTAATTTAATAAATTCCTCCTTAGTATCAAAAAAAAAAAAAAAAGACTAATTAAGTTACCCTTTTAATTGAGGGCATCATTACTATTTTACCCTTACTCCCTAATCAAACTTAACTATTAAAAAAACATAAATAAAAATCAAAAGCTAAGACTATTGAAAAAGCGGGGGTATCCAAATACACCGCCAACTTTTTAATTCGTGAACTATATGGAAAAACGTAGACGATCTCACAAATTTATATTCAAGCTTTAACATGAATGGAGTTGTAAAGATTAATTCCTAGAAAGACAAATCTTTGTAAATTTTTATTCAAGATTTAAAATAAACAGCAGGTTAATAATAACGTACAACTAGCTATTACTTTATTATAATGCGGAAAGTAAAGTAAAGCAAGACACCAAAAATTTTGCTAACGAGGAAACCGCAATCCAACAGAAAAATTTCGGGATCTTGTCCAGTTTGAACCCGGCACCGTATTAAGCCGCTATAAACATTAGCCTAGTATCATACTTCAGACTGGGATTTAGTCAAGAAATCAAGCCCTCCAAGCGATTCAGTTACCGTCGCACTCCTTACGTCTCTTGGGTCTCGCAAACCAATTAGAGTTTATCACCAAGTAGTTTGGTAGATTTTAACTACTTCAAAGATATGGTCTCAACACAATAGTAAAGAATTAAACTGCCTTGACGACTATTAAGAAGGGATAAATGAACCGTGTGAAATAAAATCTAGTAAGATCGTTCACCTATTTGCGAATTCTGGGAATATGAGTTAACGAACCACATTCAGTTCACAAAACGGTTAGAGAATTCTTATGAGTCCTGGATCGCAAACCAAATGCACTTTAAACATCCAAGAGAAATCATGTCAGTCCTCGAACACGAGCCAGTTAGCAAACCGAAAGTGCAATATGGAGTTCAGGCATATCTGTTATATATCATGTAAACCGAGCCAGTTAGCGTACCAAAATTTATTTTGGTTTGAACCTTAATATATATACTCCCTTCTCGAGTATTGTCCAAGATTCAACATTCTACAAACATTTTGTGAGCAAACCATTGTCATGGAAAGTGTATCGAACTTTTCTCACAATGTCCCATTTGATTGTCTTCGATTAATTGGCGATTCGAAAATTTTATCATCGTCAATTAAAATTCCTATAAAAATGCGGCGGCAAAAGCCAACTAATATAGATAAGAGTAAGGATCCTGAGTATGAATAATCGATTGATGAAGAAGCAATTGATAATTTCTTTATTGCAGCTATTATCTACAATGTTTTTTGAAGTGCCGCTAATATTCACAATATTTTTTCGAGTGAAGCTATTATCCGGAGAATTTACTTCCATGATGTTTATAGTATAATATGTACAAAATCATTATAGGATTTAATATTTTTTTATGATTACTTAAATGCTCTTAAGTAATTTGTTAAGATGGTTGGTAATATTTGTACACTATAAACAACCATATACAAGAATTAGACATAATGTTGCACACAAAACTGTCCTAGGCCATTGGAATGGTTTCCATATTTGTTTATATGATTCTAAGGCCATGGGAATAAGATGCATAATTGTACTGGAGGTTATTTTGATCTTTTTACCACTACCATTGCTTCTAAAATGGTCTAGGGTCATGAGAGTAATTTTGATATTTATCTCTAAAATGCTAGAGTTGACAGATCAAATGTCAGATGGAATGCACCTGAATATTCGGTGATAAAAATTAATTTGATGCAAGTTTTGTGCAGGATCATCTAAATGTTGATTGAGGCTAAATTGTCGTAATTTTTGCAGGCCACTGTGAAGAAGTACCACTGAAGGAAATTGATAAGGAGAAAGCAAAGGCTCTTAGAGAATCCTATGGGCTAGAGTGGGCAAGGGATATGGGCATCAGGAGGATTCATTTGGAAGGAGATAACAAAAAATGTGTGGAGGCACTCAATAGAAAGATCACAGCTGTGAAATTGATTACCAATTATGTCATCTTAGATTGCATTATCTTATTGTCTAGTTTTAGACTCTAGAGATGTAGCTATAATCCAAGAAAAGCAATTAATGTAGCTCACTTGCTAGCTAAGGAAGCTTATAATGAATCTATTAGCATTGTAAGAGTTGAAAATTTCCCAGATTGGTCAAATGTCTCACTAGAGACTGACACTGTTGTTTTTGCCTGAAAAACATTGTACTGCTAATGAGTATTTTCGTAGTGCTCAAGATCAAAATCGAACAAGACTAGCCTAAACTAAGTCAATGGTCGTTCAAGTCTTGCTTCGGTCACATATAGGATAAAGGTTGATCTAGGGAGAGAAAATTTGAGATCAGGTTGAGGATATGTGTTTCTTGGAAATGTTGGAATTGGACTGATGTTACGTGATTTTACAGGGAACTTTAATCGAGGAAGAGCAAGATATTTCGAAGCAGAAAAAATTTGTGAACATGCATAACGCCTAGCCATCTTAGAATCTATCGCTTGGGATAAAATTTGATATACAACATGTTCTGACTGCAACTGACCTCAAAAGTAATTGATCAGTACTATAATGGGAACCTGAACATCATTTCTTGGATGCATATCGACATTGTTTCAAATGCAACTATCAAGTTGCAAATTTTTTATAAATGAATTTGTTGGTGTATAAATAGGAATTGTAATAAGCCAGCTGAAAATTTGCTAAGTTTGGTAGAAGACATGAATCATCTTGAGATCGGATTGAATTCCTACCAGAAGTTATTTCAAACTTCAAACTATCTGATGGAGGATAAGAACAATGTACATCCTTACTAAATTTATTTGCATAAAAAACCATTTACAAAAAAGAAAAACAAAAAGATAGAAGACAACAGTAGGGCAAAACTCGAAACAGAATATGTCATTGTGTTTCATTGCGGCACTCAGAGTCCCGACAGACAATGATTTTATTTTTAGTTAATGTTTTCTTTAAACTACCCTAAAATGCTCCTCCTTGCTTCTCAGTTCTCACAATGGAAAATACACTCCTTCACATTAAGCAACAACAACGACAAACCAAAACCCATGCCACTATTTTTGCAAATTATATTAATAGATTATTGTCATGTAACATGGATAATGTAGTTACCGTTATAGACGTTTTGGATTTGGAATTTTTTCCTATACACTGCTTGCTTTCATGTAATTTCATAAAAACTATTTAATGAATAATTTATGTGCAACTTTTATTTGTGGTTTACCAATATTCAATCGACGTTATGTAAAGACCACTATTGAAAAAGTAACGAACAAACTAAAAAACAGACCCACTAAGACTACGACGCACCGTATGAGACGAAAAAGCGATATACATCAGTTTTTTGCGCCTTCTCTGAGTGGAATATCTAAGGCTATGCCTCTTGATTCAACTTCAGTAGGGAGCACTTACCACATCTTCCCTTATATTAATTACTTTTGAAGGCATGAATTGCAAACACTTACCAAATGAGTTAATAAGGTCACATTAAGAAGCTACATCAACTTAAGAGTATTTAATTTCATTGGGTGTTGATGGAAAGAAAAGTTGCTCGATAGAGTGGAGCTTCATGTATATATACATCGTCGATATAATATCTTGAATGAATTATCAAATGAGACGATTGACGCAGTGTAATTTCAATGTAATTTGAAGTGTATTTTAAAATGACGGGTCATACATTTTTATATTTTCGTCATAGTTTAATTAACCTAAATAAAATTTTTAAAAAAACCTTTAGCAATAACCCTAAAAAACGAGTAAGATAAGTATCACCAACAATAAGAACAATAACCAAAAACCGTGCCGGCGCGGCACGGGTCATACCGTAGTTGTAGACGTAATAGCCTTGATGAAATATTAAGGAGTTTATATTGATTAAACGGAAGAACCTTGATTTGGTAAAGACCCAATTTTTATTGATCAAAGTGTAAATCATGCAGTTTTTCCTTGTTGTATTGATTGAAGGCCTCAGAAGGAATATAGTCGTCCGGTTGGAGGTCGGTAGAGATAGTCTTCACGACGGACTATGGAACAATCAGAAGATAGTAAAGTACGTTTATTTCTAAGGGATTACAAGTGCGTGATCGCTATGTGATTAGAGCCGCAGGGATAGTGAGGGGAAGCACTAAGATTGTCGTGTTTGGATGATATTGTCTTAGCCATGGTGGTTGAAGTCTGATAGTAGATATGTATGGTAAATTAATTCTTAAGATTATTCATTTGGTCTGGACGAGGTCTCAGAGTTTTTCTACAACTTTGTAGTTTCCTCGTTAACAAAATTTTCCATGTGTGATTTACTTTATTCCGCAAATATGAATAATATAAAACAGACTTTTATAAGCTAACTCGCGGCTCAGATCTCTCTAGATCCAGATACAAATCTGGATGGCTGCAGTTCTCTCTACCCTTACTCTAATTAGCACGCGTGGTTTAGAAATTAAAAGAAAGTCTCCACATTTACGCATTACAGTCGTTTGTTTCTTTGGCTTCTATAACGCTTATCCATCACCCCTAGCAATGGAAAACTCCGAGAAAATGAAGTACTGAACTACCATCGTTGTCTTCTCAGTTTTACTTTTCATTTCTTCTTTACATGTTCGGATCTAAATCTTACTCTCCTCTTTTCAAATACCGAAGCCCTAAACTCAGGAATTTTTCATCAAAGGAGAAAATTTTAGTTTCGCCCTATTTGTGGGAAATGTTTGCAGTCATATTCTGGATTCAAGGTTCTAATTTTTTACCTCCTGATGATTAGTGATGTAATTTTGAGGTTCTAATTTTTCACCTTCAAATGATCAATAAGGTTATTTCAAGCTTTCCATATTTATTTTGGTACTACAGATTCCGCAGCTGACTTTCATTGTTAATATAGTTAATTTGACTATAACTTAGTTTGATTAGGATGTAAGGGATATGTTGGGTCTAGGAGGAGGTAATGTTGATGCTTAGGTTGACTGTAGTCACTGTACCATTTTGGTAACTGGAGGTAATTACTTCCCTTTTCGTGTTGTCTTATTTTTAAGTGAATTGATTAACGTGATTGGACTTTGTATGTTTGAGGTTTTGAGTCAAGATGAAATAGTAATAGGTAAATCGTGTACGTCCTTCAATACATTTGAAGGACCAAATCTATAGCATGCTGTGAGAAAAACTTTTTTTGTGTAAGGAGTCAGATAAATTTGGTTAGGAGTAAAGTCAAAAACCCCTAGATTAATTTCCTTCAAAATTTTGCAAGAGATTCAGGTGATTCTTTTGGCACTTTACATAGATTTTTTGGTGTTTGCGAGTTCTTATTCCTGAATGGGTTTTTGGTTTTGTATATTTTTTTTGCGGAGTTTAGATTTATGGAGGTTTCGTTACAATGAGTTATTTGTGAGATTGTTGCCTCATTATTACTCACAGTGTTCATAAGCAGTATTGACGTGTAGATCGTCTCCCCTTGCTAGCTAGCTCCATTTTGTTGGTGCAAAATCTTTTTCAAACATCGACTTTGTTCGTGTCTTATGCCTACCATCTGTATACAATATGTTATATGCGCAGTTCGTTAATTCCATCGACAAAGGGTTTTGACATTCTGGTTCCTTGGTTGCAGACTAACATAACAACATAAAAGACCAAATTTCTTAAGAGGAAAGCATATCTTGAAGCCAAATTCCTGGAGAAGTATAAACCACTTTATACCGAGGTATCTTATTTATGAGAACCTAATCCACAGAAATAAACATTTGTTTCAGCTATTTAGCTACTGGATGAGTCCAAAGTGTAAATCTCAGTTGGATTCTTATTCCACTTTGTCTACATAATATCTCCTGACATTTTCCCCCGTTTCTGCTATCTGATGGAGTCGTTCTCTGCCTGAGTCTTTTCTCCAATTGATGGCTTTCCGCGACGCGCTTTTTTGTTCTGGCATGGCATCCTCCACTGCTCGTCGCCTGGGAAGTTTCGCTTCCGTGATCCCTTTCGTTGTCCTTTCTCTGGGTTATCTGAAGTTCTCTTTCTGAGTGCGTGTGTTGGTTCTTAGCTCCATCGTCAGTAGAGTGGCTTGTTTCAGGTCGTACTTGTAACATTGCGTTTCCAGCTACTCGGTCCGCCGCTCTTCCTTCTTAGCCTCCCTCATGCTACTTCGTGCGCTATCCCCGTTACCTTCGTTTGTCTCCCCGCCTTTGTAGTTTAATATGCTCAGGATGCTTTCTTGGTTCTGCCGTCTCAATACCAGAGTTGACAGTTGATTTATGATTTTTTTTTCATTGGCGTCGGTCATGCTTGTTTGTCCGTCTTCGTTTGTTTTCTTCGGTAGCCTTTGGGTTTCTTCGTGTGACGTATGTTGGTACGCGTATTCCGGCTTTCTTTGCTCCTTTGCCATTTCGCTCATACCTTTTACCATCCTCGACATCGTTTCCCTCTAAGCGTAGTATGCTGCCGCCACTGTGTTTTTCATGGATATTGCATTATCTTCGTGTCCTGGAGGTCCCTGCTAGTCTCCAAAGTGTCGGCTCGTCGATCCCCTAGTTCTTGTCCTGCTTCATCGTCTTTAGTGGTTTCCAGCGCTCTTCCCCACCTGGAGTATATAAAAGAGAAAATTGCTTCGTACCTTCGTACGTGATGGTTGTTAGAGATACGTTTTTTGCGCTCTAATAGCTAGTTAGATATATCTTGGGGTCCAGCGTTGCTGACTTTGCCTATAAAGGTGTTCCCCAAGTGCATATATGGTTGCACGTCGTATGGCTGTCGAATCCACACAGGGTGGTACTTACGTAACACGGATTTGGCTTACCCAAGGTCGAAGGTTGCCCGTCTTTTGTTACAAACTTTGCCTTCCTAAGCGTTCTCCGGGTAAAGACCGCTAAGGAGATTCTGGCGTTCTTCTAGCGTAGGGAGCGTTTTGGCCCCTTAGCTACTCAGATCTGAGCCTTTTGTGCCGTGACTTCTATTTATGTTTCTAAATTAAAAAAGTGAAAGAGGATGCAGATGATTGAAATGTTCGCAAGAAAACATTGGAGTGCTTGTAGGAAAATCCTAAGGGGTAAAAATTCATTTTAGTCCATTAGATGCTGAAATGACTATCCGTTATTTTGTACCTAATTTCCCAATACAAGTTCTTGGGTTTCAACCATCACAAAAACGTAAAAGTGACTAGAAGATCTTTGCAAAAGATACTGAGTAAGAAAAAACAAAATCAAAACATGTGCTGAAAACCATGTTGCTGAAATTTCTCAAGGACACTGGTCCCTGTTTCTAGCGCTAAACTGTTGATACTAATTTTCCCATATCATACTAACATAAGGTTTTAAGATTAAAGACGGACAATACTAAGTATTAACTAGGATCCTCGTCCGTGTTCGTATCCAATG
>JAJJMA010060680.1:0-10766 GCA_023529015.1 Papaver nudicaule
CTCTGCAGGACGTGTTCAATCTTCTTCCTAATCTCAATGTGACCGAGCTAATCAAGGCTTTTGCAGGTAATGGAAACCAAAGACATGATTTTAGCCTTTGGTTGTTTTTTTTTTGAATGCGGATATATTTTTTTGTTTCGAATCTCTGAATTCCTTCTTCTTGGACAGTTAAAACAAATGACATGATGTTGGTCATTTATCTTTCTTCACTCATCAGAAGTGTAATTGCGTTACATAATCTGATAAACAACAAGGTAATCTGTTCACTCTTGGAGTTCTACAAAAAAAAAATTGTGTTTCTCTTGTCCTTTTTTGTACAAGGATGTGGCATAACTTTTTTGCTTAATTCCCGTTTTAGCCATTAGACGTGAACTATTTTTACTTTGATACTTGTCAATTTTTAAAATTATGGGATTCATTTCAGATGCTGAACAAAGAACACGAGAAAGCTGAAGATGCTAGTCCAGCAGCTATCCCAGCTGTAGCAGGGGCCTAAGAAACTGTAGTGACGGTGTTTAGCTATGCGGTGTGAATTTGCAACCATTGCAAGACCTCCATGCTTCTACAAGGGTTTAAGAGTTTACATGTTCCTTTTTTTGGACCCCTTTTATGTTAGGAGCTCTATGAGTGGGATCATAGGCTTTTCAGTCCTCAGTTTGGGCAGAAATATATGATTTCAAAAATCTGATAAAATGGGTCTAACAACTTTAGCAATCATTAATTTCTTAGAATTTTAAGACCATTTTTATATGGTGCTTTGTAATTTGTTATGATTCGAAAGAATGTTACAATTTCAAGTTACTCAGGCTTTTTCTTTCAAAAAAAAAGAAAGCTGATTCTGGGGCTTCGGAAAAAAATGATGCCCTCACTTTTACTTCAAATGTCCAGCCCGTCATTATAAGGGGTGTCAAAACATCGTGAAATGACTAAGTTATCCTTATACTAATTTATACTAATTCTTACCCAAATTTACCCCCACCCTAATTACAAACATAAATACTTATATCCCACACAAAAAAATCAAAACCTAAAAATCAAAACATCAAAATTTCTCCCCTCTCTTCTCCTCTCTTACCTCTCTTTTCTTCACCATTTCCTCTTCCACATTTCTCATTTTCGAGTTTTTGATCATGGATGGAACCAACACTGATGCAACAATGGAGCAGCAAAGGTAAGCATCCAAACCCACTCTTTTGTTATTGATTTTGGTGCTAAAACTAGGTAAGATTCACTCCATGAAAATCAAAAAACGAGTTCCAGAACTACCTAAGTCTGGCTATTAGAGCCGTAAGTCCTTCTTACGTCTCGCATCTGAAGAACAGATAGCCGTAAGTAGTTTGTTAGGTAAGCCATTAAAGCTTCAGATCTAAGCCGTAAGTTCAGTTTACTAGCCGTAAGTTAGTTACGTCTCATTTCGATACTTTAGTTACTAGCCGTAAGTCCCGTTAAATAAAAAATTTTGTGTCGCAAGATTACAGGCCGTAAGTACAAACTTAGCAGCCGTAATTTAGTTACGGCTGCATATCTATTTGGCTTAGTGGTCGTAAGTTACAATGACAACCAACTTTATCACATTTCTCTGCCATATTTTGCGCTTCAGAGAACCAGAATCAAGTGCCGTGGTTGCACAAACTGAAATAATGCAAGTAGAGATTCCTGAATCCAGTGTTGTGATTGAACCAAATGAAACTATCCAAGTTATTGAGGAACTTCCACAAGGTGCAGAAAGGGAGTATCTTCCTGCCATAAGATCACCAATTCGTAATATTCTACCACTATTGGGTGATGACCCTGATCCTGGCCCCAGCTATATCCCTTGCACCTGTGACTTTGATGCACGACCAGTTCGTAATCTTCGACGCAAGAGAGTTGGTGAGGTGGACGACGTTCCTTGTCGCAATAGAATTTGTGTTAAGGTAGAACGTCTTCGTCCACTTGTCGAGGCGAATGGGGGACCGAGCTTTGAACTAATCCGCAGCCGAACATGGTTTGGAACTGGAAATGTTAGTTGATTTTGATTATGTGTTGAGTACGGTTCTTCTTTTATGTTATGTGTAAACCTAAACATCTATGGGTGAATCAATTATGTGTTTTAATGGTTGAATATTAGTAGTTGTATCATCTATATTTTGAAATTAGTAGTTATGTTGTATTTACTATTTACACCCGCAGAAACAACACATGCTCTCTTTTTGCACCCCAATTGGCCACATGTGCGGGACACACGCGTGTGCAATAAAACCCTTAATAAAAAGGCAAAGGGGCTTCAAAATGTTTCTCTTCTTCTTCTTTTTCTTCTTCTTCTTCTTCTACGCCTCCTTTCTCTCTTTCTCTTCTTCTCTTCTATTTCCTCGTCTCGCTTAATTGGCGATTACGAATACTTTCATCGGCGATTAAATTCTATAAAAGCATGACGAAGAAATCAAAACCAAAGGAGGGGGAAGAACAACCCACTCGTCCGAGAGCGGTTTTCTCCCAAAACCCACCGGAACTATTACCAAATCCACTACAACCGCCACAAATAATTCAATCCAACCCAGAAATGGTTTCCCAAAGGTAAGAACTGAATACCCATCTCTCTAATTTCAGTTTTATTGCTTAGATTTATTTTTTGAAACTAAACTAGGGCAAAATTGCAAAATTGCGGTTACAGTATCACTTACGGCTACATATGTTATCACGGTAGTAGCCGTAAGTTTCTTTAGTGAAACCAAAGTTGTATCGCAGGGTTAGTAGCCGTAAGAGGTAATTAGCAGCCGTAAGTATAGTTACGTCGCCAAAAGTTTTTGCCTTAACAGACTTAGGTACTCCTGTAACTTTTGGATACCGAATGTCAACTAGTTACAGCTACTAATGTCTTATAACTTGCAGCCGTAAGTTACTTACGTCGTCTTTCGATAGGGGTATTAGTAGCCGTAGGTTAGTTACGTTTTGCTTCTTCAACCCTTATGAAGCCGTAAGTAATCTATTTCCTTGGTTCTATTGTTTCAAACAGTTGTTGTTCACCCAATGTTTACCTCAGGCGGAAGAAAAAGGGAGCTAATGACCTGACCCCTGTTGCTTCCCCCCCAGCTCGTGGGGGTGTTAATTTGCACGCCGGCAACAGAGGTGCAAGGGTAGGCCTGGCAGGTGAGGGAGGAAGTGGGAGCGGTGAACATATTTCGGAGGATGTTGCTCCAATTGATGCTGTAGTTTCTGAGGAACCACCACCAAATCTGTTATTGACACAAGCAAGCTCGTCTCAACATCCAGCACAAGCAAGCTCGTCTGAACATGTAGCACAAGCTAGCTCGTCTCAACATCCAGCACAGGCAAGCTCGTCTCAACATGTAGCACAAGTTAGCTCGTCTCAACAGCCACCAAACGAAATGAAGAAAACTAAGAAAGCTGGACCTAGACACCAAAAAATTCCAAAGGACGGGTTTTTACCAGCAAAGGACGACGGCAGACGTTGGGGTGAGGCAGAGGATCCAAGTGTGTTAATTGGTTACGAGCATTCGTGGGCCGCACAAGTTTGTCAGCAAGCGGTAAAAATCATAGTTTTCCCAATTTACTATAATCTTACTTTCAAAATCTAAAATTTAAACGTTTTGTATTTAGGATCATAAAGATGCAGTTCAACTTTTGAAGCACCAAAAGGCCGGGGTTTGGTCCATTAATGAAGAATCACCAAAGGTTAAGAAACTGGTTCAGACTTCAGCATTGTGGCCTGGCATTCAGAATTCTCAGCTTGTCCATGACAGTATTGTCACTGCCGCTTTGAGAGAGAGATACTGTCCTGAAACCGACACCTTTCATTTTGGATTCGGCGAGATGACTCTCCTATTGGACGATATGTGGTCCATTGCCCGCCTCCAAAATGAAGGCAAAGCGGTTCACGAAGGGTACAGTGAAAGGATGGGTTGGCCAAAACTGTATGAACTATGTTTCGCCACTCTTGGGTGGAACCAAGCCAAATCTGAGGAGGAATTCAATATTGCTTCAGGACAGAGCGAGGAAGACCTAAGAATAAGCGGAAGAAAAGAGTTGGTTCGAAAGGTAAAGCTTGATAGGTTGAGGCCTGAGTTTGGGGGTACACTCATTATGGAACTTTCTGATGCTAGGGCTACTCAGGTGGCCATAGCTTTCTTGTTGCACCAACTTGGTACCATTTTCTTCCCCGACCAAAGTGGAAACCGGGTGAATATTGGCTACCTTCAGTTGTTGAGGGCCATTGAGGGCACCCACGACTATTCGTGGGGTTCGGCAACCCTTGCCTTCCTTTTAGACAGTCTTAGAAAGGCCTCGAGGGCGGGTGCTAGCAACATTGCTGGAAATGTTGGTATTTTACAGGTAATTTTTGATTTCCCATCTTCATTTTATCGTAATATGTTATGTTCATCTTCATTTGATTTGTAACCCAACGTTATGTTTTCAATTTCAGTCATGGTTTTATGACCATTTTCCAACACTTAAGATACGCCCAAGATTGAACCGACACTGGAAGCAGGACAAGGTTCCTGAGGTTGACGGGGATGATGAGGATGATGAGGATAATGATCCTAATGACGATCGCCCAACATGTATGAAGTATCCTTTCGAACAAAACCAAGTAAGAAAGAAGCATCAGAAGATAGAGTGGTTGAGGGATATTAGACGACTTAGATGCATCCCAAGTGGTGTTTGATCCTTACATGCGTATAGACCCGGAAACAGGGAAAGACAATCGTGACCTTTCACCACTTGCTGACTATAATGGGCCTATCTATCATCCTCATGGGTTTCTCATGACTAATCCTAGGCGATGTCTCCGTCAAATTGGTTTTGTTCAGACTGTTGTTCATCATGAGAACTTCAAATTGCAAAAGGATGGTACTAAAATTGACAACAGCTACATCAAGATGGTCTATTCTCCAACTCCATAAACGGACGTATGGAACAATCGTCATCAACCACAATACAAGATCGCTAGAGTCGAGTTGAACCCTGCATTGGGCACAAAAGATGCCACCCCAGATTATTTTCCATGGTTCCACAAGTGGGGTCATCCTTATGTGATCAACCACGATCCGGAAGCAATCCGATGGATCGAACAAGAGAAAGCCAAACTCAAGAAGGCCGCTTTAGGGAAGGGGAAGAAATCCTTGGAGTTGTTGGGTAAAATGGCCAATATTGGGGTAAGCACACTATAAATTCATCATAGTTATTTCATCGTAGCTTTCCTTGGTCTTAAACTAATCCTACTTATGTTATTTGCAGCAACAACGAGTGCAAATGTTGGTAAAGAGCATGTGTGCCCATATAAATAGTGGCAAAACAATGAGTGTAAGTAAACAGGTAGTTCTTAAGAACCAAATCGAAGGAATTCATGACCTTACACCCCAAGGAGATGCGCTTTTTGAAGTCTTCGAGAGAGGTACCAAGAGGTCGCGTGAATCCTCATCTTCTCGCCAGCCTCCTCAAGTATCGAATGAAGAAGAATATATTGATGAAGAGGTTATTGAACAACGTCGAACTCGAGGTGGTGGTCCTCGCATTGGTGAACCAAGAGGTAGTCGTGCTCCTGGTGATGGTCCTCACACTCGTGGGGGTAGAGCTGGAGCAAAAGGCGGTGCTGGAAAAGGCAAACAACATGCTTATAAGTGAAAAACTTATGCCATTATGAGTGAAAAACTTATGCTATGAATCTGGAATTTATTTTAGCTTGTTTGGATATTTGTTCTTTAGTTTATGGATGAATGTTTGGTTTTGTTATGTTATGACTGGGTGTTTAATTATGTTATGACTTGGGTTTGATAGGTGTTTTAATGCTTTCTTGCACAAGTATTTTGAGTTTGCATAGAACTTACGGTTGCACACGATTTTACTTTACCAGCCGTAAGTAAGTTACAGAAAATGGTTGGATGCCAGTTAGTGGCCGTAAGTCTGGGGGAGGAAGTTCAGGGAGAAAGTTTGAGTTACAGGAGTACTTACGGCTACTAATCCCAATACTGGTACCAGCCGTATGTCTGACAAAGTTCAGTGAACCTTGTGTCGCGAAGTTTCCAGCCGTAACTACTCCTATACAAGCCGTAACTAATATACGTCTGGTTAGCTTTTATCGCTGTCAGCCGTAAGTTGAAATTCAAATTTCAAAATTTTTTATACTAATGAATTGAAGTTATTGTATAGAGCCGTTGAGAGTCTCAACGACTCTTTTTTGAAAAGCTTAGAGCCGTTGAACATTTTTTCCTATAAAACCCAACCATTTTTTCAGAAAATTCTCACATTCCAAAAACAAACTCTTTTCTTTTGTTGCTCAATAACCTCTATCTCTTTACTCTAACTTTTGTAACCTGAAAATGGCTCACCGAACTGTTGCTGGTTCAAAGTTTACACAGAAGGAAGATGCTTGTCGGAAACTATATCATTCACTATCCGACGAAAGAGCAATTTAAGGCTTTCAAGGGAAACTTGGAGTGTGGCTTGCCTCCTGACACCTGGTGGGACATTACACAGGATTTTTGGACAGAAACCAAAAATCCGATGACGCGCAAAAAGGTTGTGCTGATGCTGCGATGGTCTAAAATTCAAAGACGGGTTCGTGAATTCATGAAACTAGTGGCATTCATCAACCGATGTTGCCGTTTTGAGGGTGAAACCGATGAAGACATTGTCAAGAGGGCTCTAACGGAATGGACTCGATGGCACAAAAAGGAGTTCAAATATGAAGCTCATTATAGGCAATGTAGGAAGTTTTTTGTGAAACTTAACGGTAGCAATGGTGACTTGATATAAGTAAGTCGTGATGGTGGTAAAAATTAATATGTAAGGCATCTATGTGGTAAAAAATAATATGTAAGGCATCTATGTATGTTGAAAATTAGTATTTTTTTATAGTTACAGGAGTAGTTACGGCTACTGAAATTACCCTGGGACCAGCCGTAAGTCAAGTTACGACTACACTTTCCCAGACGTAAGTTAAGTTACGTCTTCAGAAATCAGCTGGGATTAAGCCGTAAGTATGTGGAATTTCATAAAACATAACTCCAAAATAATCCAAAATACATTCATCATCATGTTTCAACAAAAAGAACAACAAAAAACATGTATCACTAACAAAAAACATGTATCACCAACATCTTCAAGCTTCTTTTTCCTCTTCATCTTGTACCTCGGTCAAATCTTACCGGGGTGCTTCTCCTCTTAAAAAATTTGATTGGTAGTCTTACTGTTATTTGTTCGGGGGATGTTGCCACACCCTTGCCTTTGCCCATCACATCTTTATCCTTCACATTCTCTTTTGTTGGAGTGGCAACCGTTGGAATCTCCTTCACATTGGGTTGACGACTTGTTGAAGCTTTTTCCGTTGGAGGTCGTTTACGTTTGTTTTTGTTGACAAATGCTTGAAGGGTGCATTCCATGTCGTCTAAACCATTTACCTCCTCCAAGTTCTTCATCATCTCGAAGTCTTCACTCTCTCGTTGCTTCATCAACTCAAAGCCCGAGGGATCTCTTGTCTTTGACGCAATATTTCTCTCTCTTGCATTCGCACGAGAAACTCTCTTTGTAACCTTGGTGTTAGGCCTACCCCTACCATCCTTCTTTTTATCCGGTTCAAAAAGATCACATCTAGTGTGTGCATGAGCCCATTTTCGATACCGTGCGCACCAAGATTGCCTTTGTCCCACATTCATGTCCTTCCAATACTCCCTCGTTGCTTCATATTCATATGTCTCATTAAACTCTCCCCCAAAATCGTCGTCGAAGACTTGTTCTTGGAATGAAAGTTGCCTCCAAAATAGATCGATCTCGCCAATTGGGACCACACCATCCGTGAAAGTCGCAAATCTATGGCAACATGGGAGTCCCATGGATGACATGTTGGGACAAATACACACATTGGGGTCGAATTCACCATTACGAAATTTCTCTCGTTCCTTCATGACTTCCTCGATAGCCCAATGGGACACAAAATGGGTGATTCCTTCGAGACAAGGTTCGTTAAGGTAGTTGGTGTGCATATTCATTAGATTATGTTCAAAAGCTCCCTTAATCGTATCTAGATTACCTTTAAAATACCTTTTCATGGCATTGTAAACCTTAACAAATCCACCATCACCATTTAAAAGATTTTTTTTGAACCGGCCGTGACAGGACTCCACGGAATTTGTTGCTTGGTTTTTGTAGTGCTTGCGTTGATTGGTGAAAGCCGCGACAAACCGATGCCTATGAGGGACAAACCATTCCTCCTCCAAGTACCTTTTAACTTCGGGGATACGACTCCAATAGCTCAACATCTCACTTGCCTTCTCTTCATATTCCTTGATTGTGAGTGCCCAAACTATATCATCCCATTGTACCAAGAGTTTTGCCCATTCATCTTTGTTGAACTCTTCCAATTTTTTCAACTCCTCTAACCTTTCTTTCATTTTCGGTTCCGGTAGTTTCTTAGCTTTGATGTACTCTTCTTTCATTGTTGGTGTGATAAGAGGCTTGCACTTTACTTGTACGCTATTCCATGCGTGAAAAGTGCAAAGCATGTTGTGAGCATCCGGAAAAACACTATTGATCGCATTCATTAAGGCTTGCTCTTTGTCGGTAATGATGACACCCGGATAATGATCTACATGGTATATATACTTCAATTGTTTCAATGCCCAAACATAGCTTTCCTCGGTCTCGTCCATCATATAACAAAAGCTGATGATAAAAGGTTGCTTTGTGGATGTTTGACCAACTAAATGCAAAAGAGGTAGACAATACTTATTGGTCTTATAAGTACAATCTAACAATAGAACTTGGTGATTGCACCGTGCCAATTTTATGAATTCCGGATGAGCAACAAACATGTGGGTCACTTTGCGGTCCGCGTCCTCCTCGAAGTAACAAGTGAATTTGTCTTTCAAAGCTTCATAAAGTTTTTGTTGCATATCGGACCTACCTTGCCATTTGATTCTCTTTGCTCTAGAGGTGGCGTTGTAAATTGTTCTCAAATTCGAACAATTTTCCGGGTTTATATGTTGGAGGTTGCCAAGAATATCACGAGGAGGTATATTTCTTTCGTACATCCCTTCCACCAAAATTCTTTCATCGGGAGTTAACCTTGTAGCTAAATCATGTCTATGAAAACTCTCGGGAGGATCGTGGTTGTGACAACCGCTTATCACCGTCTTCAAAAACCATCTCTTGGTCAATTTGTTTAGAGCAAATTGGAGTCTAAAAGGGCAACCCGTTTTCTTTGTAAAGGTTTTTGGGGTCTTCCTATTAATCTTCAAAAGCTTCCGCACGGTGCCTTTTTTTTCATGACTCTTATACACTCCACTACACTCGCACACCATTTGAAAACGGTTATATACCACACAACTTCCTTTGACTATCATGCACATCTTCTCTTTAGCATGTGCAATAGCCCAGTCGACGGCTTCTTCCTTACTCAACCATGTCTACATTAAAAACAATAAACAAATTAGATAACAAAACGTTTTAAATAATATTTAAAAAACACGCATTCATATACATAAGAGGGTGCGCTTACAATTGTTCGGACATGAGGTGCATAGTGAGCGGTAGTGTCATGCCAAACACGAGTAGCCGCTGGTTGATTATCGATGGGAAGTATTAGTGGCACAACCTACACAACATAAAAAAAAGGTGTTAAATTAGTCACCATTGCAAATTTACGTCTGAGAACATAAGACGTAAGTATAGTTACGGCTATAACCGATACTTTCAAAACAAGCCGTAAGTAAAACTCAAAATAATACTAACAGACAGGAGTCAGACAGGAATAGTTACGTCTCATAATATTTTGTAATACGTAGCCGTAACCTAACTTACGGCCACTAAGGTCAAAATATTTAAGACGTAAGAATGGCTCAAAAAATTGGTAGTCGCAAGCTTATGGGCCGTAAGTAAAAAATTGAAGCCGTAAATATGGGCATTGAATATTCCCATGCACAGACTTACGTACGTCTGGTAACATCGCGTCGGACATAGCCGTAACTTGATGTACGGCCAGAAAAATCCCCAAATTCTGGACTTACGGCTCGGATCTGAAGAACATTCAGACGTAAGTCTAAGTTACGGTTGCTAATCCAAGCCGTAAGTCCCTTCTGGAACTCACAAAAATCACATTTTTTACGTGATTTCAACTGTCCTGAGAGGAATAAAGCATACCTGATTGTTTTCTTGAGGTTCTTCTACATTGGGTACATTCAGGTTTGGGTAATCTGCAGGATCGACCTCGTATTTCTCGAGAAAGTCTTCACTTGTGCATACAAACTTTTTACCATCAAAGAAATTGTATAATCCTTCATTTCCTTCGATGTGTCTTTCAATGAAGATGTCGTCAATGGAAGAAGATACATCTACCTCCATTTGGGTGCTTGATTCACTCATTTTGGTTGAGTGAATCAAGTTTGGATTTTTAGAAACTGGAGGATTATACAATTTCATGAAACTGGAGGATGAGAAGTACCATTTTTAGAAAAAAAGTTGGGTTTTTTTTTTCTCTCTTCTTCTTCTTCTTCACTTGATTTTCAGTTTTTTAAGTTTTTTTTCCTAAGTTTTTCTTTTAAGTAAGTTTGTTAATCATGTTTTGGTTAATCATCAGTTTGGTTTACTTAAGTTAATTTACGTCTTAATTTACTTGAAAAGTTACGGCTATCAATCAGTGTTTCTTAACAGACGTAACTGTACTTACGGCTAGGGAATAAAGTTATGCACAATTAACCAGAAAATATCCAACACCAAGATCATTGTTTTCAAAGTCATACAAACCAACATCACCATTGAAAATATCCAAA
>JAJJMA010060680.1:20671-36066 GCA_023529015.1 Papaver nudicaule
GGAGTCTTCGTAATCGAATTTATGAATAGTCCAATCAGTTGCGCTCTTTCCCACTTCAGCGACCAGGAAAGATATCTCATATTCACCTGCCAATTCCCACCAATTGGAGATGGCAATCACCACACAATCGCGAGAAGTTGGTACCGACGAGAATGACATTCCACCAAGTACATAACCATCAGGCAAATCCGGAAGGCGGATCGTCACTCTTGTGAAGGGATTGTAGCAGAATACTGTTTTTTTCCCACTAGACAATAGAAGCCATCCATCTTTTGAAAAACGGATACGGATTGTAGCACTAGCACCTACAAGCAATTGATCAGATAGCTTCATGAGGTACTTGTCATTATTGTGCATTGGGTCTATGATACTGCAGATGATCTCTTCATTATCTTCAAAGATAGAAATCAGCCATGGAGATAAATATGTAGTTGCTGCGGCCCTTGTAGAAGCAGATACTCGGTTCAATGTGGGAAGAAAAATAGAATTTTGTTTACAGGCTACACGGAAATGAATGTAATCCACTGGATGGAGAAATCTAGCTATCTCCTCTGTACTGTCAAAATCGCTAAGAAAATCCCACTGTTTTACCGCTTCTAGTTCTCCTCCACTACTGTTTACCCCGCCCATGTTTTCCTCCTCAGTGCTGGTTTCAGTTGCATCTTGGCTTACTAGAAGATCTGTTATTCTTCTCCTTTTTCCAGCAGCTTGCCTGCCAACAAAAAAATGTACATAATTAGAAAAGCTAACAAATAAGAATGTATCGTAAACACAGCGTAGTTGTGGTTGCATTGATGGTCCACTTACCTGTTTGCTGTTGTGGGCATCATTATCCAAGTGGGCAGAAACCAAGGAGTTGGAAGCTTCAAACATGGCAGGATAACTGTAGTAGCATTGTCTTCTGGTTCGAATACGTACAAGGTTTGATCTTCGGGTAATGTATAAAACAAGCAACCCCTTTCTAGACCCATATCAGCTGCTGAGCAACACGCGCTGGAAGTCGAATAACACTTTCTAGAGTGCAAGTCTAACATGTCCATGCTTGTGCACATAAATAGAACATGATCACCCAAAGTCTTCAACAAAACCAAAGTCATTGATGGGAAATCTAACTTGAAGATACATGCCGAGGCAACCTTTTTATACCCTCTTGGACTGCAATTCAGAAAAACTTTAAAGATTTCACTACCGGAGGCCACCCAATCTTCCATGTAATTACTGAACTCCTCACCTCCCCCTATCAGTGGGAAATCGGCTACCTCTACCTTGAACTTCCTAAGAAATTGGGTTTCTTTATCAACGACAACATGATGCCATAGCTTTTGGATTTCAATCTCTACAACCCAATTTTCAACACTGAATGCATACAACTTACCTTGAAAGCAAAGCAGGGAATCGATGAATTTGGAACGATCATCACCAAGGTCAGAACGGCTATCCAATTCCTTTGTTCTCCATTGTTCATCTCCAGGTCGACAAAAGACTAGAATGTGCTTATTGTAACTAACTTCGCCATTATCAAGCAAACCTCTAAAAATGAGGAAAACCGTGCAGCAACCATCATCACCACCAGTAGGTGGTGAGGATAACACTAAATCGTACATATAAAACTGTTCCGATTCGTTAGAAAAGGACTGCCGATCCAGGTTAGGCAATCGAATCGTTTCGGATGATACAGGGTTCCATAAGAAACAATCATCTAGGTTTGTGGCGTCAGCCACAGAATACTCCGCCTTATCTTCATCAACATTACCAAAAACAATTAGCCATCCCTGGTGACAAGTCTTGTGATAATACGCTCTTCCCTGCAACTCTGGTATAGACTTTACGCAATTTCTATTATCGGGTTCACATGGATTATAAAAGCTTTGATATTCCCTACCTTTTCCATGCGGAAAAACAAGCCAAGGTGCCGCCTTGACACCTTCTTGAAAGGTTCGACATATCCGGTGACGAAGCCAGAACTTTTGTTCAGGGGACATTTTTATATTTAAAGAATGATCCTAATCCAGATAGGCGGCTGAAGGCCGCGATATTTTTTTTTTATCATTCGTAAAATATATGTTTTGAATTCTAGACACATTAAAATAAGAATTTAGAACCAAAATATATAAATTTGCAAAAACATCTTGACTAGACAATACGTTAGATACGTTATCGAAGAGTTTGACTGTGGAGGAGGCTACCATTTACCCTTTAATCAACAAAATAAGATCTTTTACCGCCAATTTTTTCAATATTTTCTGAATTTGTCCCCCGTATTTATTAGAATTACCCAATTACCATCGATTTCTTAGTTGTATCTTCGTTATCCTTTGTTTTCTTTTCCTCTTGTTTTCTATGTGCGAGATTCACCATCATATCTGTGCTTCTACTAAATCGATTTCCACACATAGTATCATGTATACCACACCGTTTCGGGCCATTGGTAGGTGCGCTTGCCTTGCTTATGTTTCTCCACCTATTTTTCTCTTTTTGTGCTATGTATTTATTCATGACGGATCTTCGTTGTCTATTTTTCCTTGGATCATGTGCAGGAGGTGCCTGCATTGGCAAGTATCATGCCTCATGTAGCCGTGGTATTCGCACTTATTCCTTGAATTTCGTCCAACTTTGGTTGCCTAGCTTCCTCTTGATGTTGGGTATTCCACATCGTTTTTCTTTCTAATTCTCTAAGGATTGTCATGATCGACCTGTTGAGCTTCGTGTAGGTCTATGTTTTGACTAGTTTATCCCTTTGACCTCCTCTTCTCTCTGTGATTTGCGTTTTGACTCGCTCCTTTCCATATACATTCGTGGCATATTGTGTATTTCGCTCCTCCCAACAATGTGCCACGCCAGCTAAATGCTTGTCTTTGGGGTATCTTCATTATCTTTTAACCACATATCTTCCAGCATAACTAACCTCTATTGTTTCTCTCTTAGTTTTCCTAGATGTTCTATGTCACGCTCCGTTAATGATAAGTAGAGGTCCGTGTTGACATCCAATTTGTGTATAAATGATTGGATAGCCACCCGATCGTCTACTACCTCATTTTCTGTCACCATATCTCTCAATCTTTTTATATAGCTGCGTAATGTCTCATTTTTTCCATGTCTCAGCTGAAATAAGACCCCCACTGGCGTTTGGAAACTACGATTGTGCATGAACCTTGTAAGGAATTTTGATGTCGTCGAAGTATATATTGATCGTTTAGTGATCTTATCATACCATAGTCGTGCTCCTCTTGTAAGTGTTTCTTGAAAATACATGCGTATGACCACTTGGTATCTTTCCCATTGTAGTATCGTTTGTTTATAATCTCTTAAGTGTGATAAGGCTTAGTCTCATGGGGTTCTAGATTGGGTTCGAGATTGGAAATCCACGTCAGCTAGAACACCCCACCAAGTCTTGTGATGAATTATAGAATGAAACTCCAGGCGCCTAACCAAACAATGACTCGACGCTGAATAAAACAACGCAGAGAATTAGGACCGCTGGATCAGATGAAATAGATTATATTTATAAGAGATTTGATTACATTAAATTAGATTCTCAGGAATATTCTTGTTGGCGTTGTTTGAAGCAGTGAAAAGTTGATTTTCTTGTGCTGGATGAAACAACATTGAAAATTCGCTCATACTTTTCTCTGGAGAGAGAAGTAGAAAAGAGGGAATATGCAACGCTTTTGGCGAGATTTGGAAGCGAAAATGGAACCATAAGACTTAGCCTAACAGATCTGAACTTCCGAAAAATAACTTAAAGGTGGCATTATGAACTTCCTCAGTATTCGTCCCTTTAACAATTATTCGTTCAGTGATGATGCTATGGCTTTATCTATGTAAGTTTTTAATTTTCTATCTGGCGCAGATAATAGTGTTGTGGTTATGGCGTCCTTTAGCTCCTTTATCATCTTTGGTACGTCCGCTACTCGCAACATTTCTTCGTACCTTGTTGGTTCTCCGTCTCCTTCATAATATTCCTTCACTTTCTGCGATTCCACTCTGGAGGATTCTTCATCCGATCCTTCTTGCTTGTACTTCCATTATTTGCGTCAACTCATCTAGACTTGTAAGTACCAGATTAGTCTCACGTGTTCCTTCTCTTCTCTTCGGACCTCTAAATGTGTGGGTTGTCCTCACAAGATTTCATTTTAAGTCAATTTTTTTGGTTTTGCTTTAACCGGTTTACTTCTTTTGTTGTTTTTGCTTCAGTTTTGCTTTCGGTGGTACGTCTAGTCTTCTGGCTACGGGTTGCCTTGATCTGCTCCTTGTTTCTACATTTAGATAGTTGACTTGCGCCGCAAGTGTTTGTCTCGTGACCCCTGTTATCTTCTCAGGTCTTCATGATACGCTTCTTGTCGGACGTTGGCTGCCTTCAGAACCTTCTTCTCTGTCGTTTCTTTCCTTAGTTGCATGTGACATCCCTTGTCTTTGAGTTGGTGATGCGATTACTCCCATGTTGATGGTTCTCCTTGTAAATTCTTCCAGGATTTGTACTCTAGTGCCTCCCATCATCATTTTATGCCTTTGATTTGCTATTTTTTTTGTAGATTTACAATCTAGACTCCTATTGTTGGTAAGTTACTAAGTTTCTCAGACCATTAAATAAATCGAAGGTTGAAAGCGACTTTGACCTCATCTTTTTACTAGTTCTAAGATGGTTCCCACGATAAATTGGTGAGCTATTGGATTTTCAAGGAGCTAAGAAGACCAAGGTTTGTGCTTTATGAAACAGTTGCACCCTCACATTCTCTTTAGATGTAAGACGGTTCCCTCGATAACTTGGTGTGCTATTGGATTTTCAAGGAGCTTAGCAGACCAAGGTTTGTGCTCTATGAAACAACTTTCACCTCACCTTCTAAGACTTGTGACTTTTAGTTTGGTGGAATTCGTTGTCCTCTTCTATCGGCGCCAAAATGTAGTTGTTAGATATACTAAATAACACATCCAAGTAACTAACACAAGTAAGGAAGACAAGATAAAAGTGAAGCTCTCATTGTACTGATATGAACAACCTGGGATACCCACTCTAAAGGTCCAGGGTCTTTATTTATAAGGATCACTGGGGACAAACCCTCCAGTGATCGAGTGCTGCTGAGCTAGACCGTTAAGTCGGTTTAAGTGTAATACCTCCAGATGCGAAGGAAGTAGGGTTCCAACTATGTCGGTTACATTGGTGAGGGAATGGAGATTAACTCCTCCACTCGTCCGACTATGTCAGTTTACAGATATTAGAGGGCGAGACCATTGTTGTTTTTTCCTAATTTTCTTCTCTTTCCGCTCTCCATAATTGAGCTTTTCATTTTTCAATATATCACATACATCCCATGACGCTTTATCCGTATTTACAACATCAAAGATAGTATGATAAATGTGTTCGATAACGTGTTTTTTTTTTTTTTTTTTTTTTTGTTGCATCACGTCAACACAATGCGTTATATTCAGTGAACAATACGACTCAAATTCCCAAAAATAACTCTACTTATAGAAATCAGATGTGATCAATTCAACAATATTATCCCTTTAATTATCACTATCCCCATCTTAATCCTCATCATTAGACTTGTATCTCTTTCTTTTGAGAACCCTGCGTACTTGAGTCTTACCTGGTCAGTAACGAACATCTTTCAACAATTGAAGCGACTTCTTTCTAGCTAGTCTGTCTGGTGCCATTTTATTATATTCTTTTTTAAAACCCAAGAATTTCCTGTTCCTAGATAGGTAATGTTTCTTGAGGAAAATATGATAGTTAATGTACACTATCTTGTTAATGTAACGTACCATTATTACTTCGAGTATCATCTGGGCAGCAACTACATGGTGTGCGCCCATGAGTAGTACATCCACTTAAAACACCTAAAGAAGGAAAATCATGAATCCCAAACATTATAATTGCTCTCATGGTAAAAACTCTTTATTTATGTGAATCTTGTAATTCGTTGACAAAACACCCGCATATATACATCATTGTCTTGGCCTAGTGACTTACTAACAGGTATCGACAGATACATAATCTGGAGTTCATACTTCATACACAGATAAGGTGGAAGATTATAAACTGCAAGTATCACAGGCCAACAGTTCCAACGCAAATTATGTACGCCATGAGGATTAAACCCATCGGTCGATATTCCAAGGTACGCATTTCTGCCTTCTTTTGCGAAACCAGCAAAATTAGTCTTGAACCACTGCCACTGAGGTGAATCGATTGGATGACGCGTATAATTACGCTAGTCTTGGTCCTACAGGAAAGTATCTCGTCATTATATAAGCTAGGTTCTTTTGACTCCTTCTGCCCATGTTTACCGTCTGACCTCATATATCGTAGCTTTACATACCGTACAATCTCGTTTATCTGTATTTTCCTTGTAATGCAGGATACAATGATTCGGACAAGCATGAATAACTTTTGCTTCCATTTCCAGATCCTTAAGCATCGTCTTCGTAGTATCATAGTTTTCAGAGAAATTATTTTTCGGAAGCCACTTATTCAACATAACCAACAAATTGTCCACACAATTACCATAAATTTTATAAGTTTTCTATAAATTATGTAGTTCTACGACATCAGGGAGGGTTGAGATACCTACAGATGATGGGTGCAACTGCTGATCAACCAACTTATGTACTTATGATAACTCTTCCCCAAATCCTGCTTTTGTTTTTCACTGAATACTTCCTCCTAAGGGCTCGTATGAACACCAAAGTGTGTATCAAAATAATCATTGAAAGGAGGCCCCCTGTAGTTTCAGGGTTGGCAGATCAGTGGGTCTGACAGGTTTGTTTTTGGCGGGACAAACCATGGGTTTGGCCGGCGGTAGATAAAAACATTTTTGAGGTGGAGTTTTTATTATCAGTCGTTGGCGGGTAGGGTGGCGAAATAGCCTATACGCTATCGACCTTACCCAATGTGAAGCTGCAACCATACACCATAGCATGTGCAAATTTTTTCCTGGCCAATATTGGGCC
Source organism: Papaver nudicaule (assembly GCA_023529015.1). NCBI lineage: Eukaryota > Viridiplantae > Streptophyta > Magnoliopsida > Ranunculales > Papaveraceae > Papaver > Papaver nudicaule. The sequence goes on from JAJJMA010060680.1 coordinate 27,623, forward strand.
CATATAAACTTTTCTGTCCCCATAGAATAAGAAAAAATAGGATGATTTTGAAGTAAAATAAAAAAACCCTTATAAAAACGTGATTGTTTTACCCTTTCTTCATTAGTGGTTAATTAGTTGATTAAATGCAAAACAAAATTAACTAGTCTTAGTTCATATATAGAAACAAGATTATCATTATTTGGATTAAATCGTGTCTAGAAACATGAAAACAAGGAAAAAAATTTTTCTCTAAAATCATAAATTTGAGTAAATCAGAATCAGCGTATATATATAGAAAAATACGCCGATTTAATTCGTGTTCATGGTGCTGTTGCAGAATCGGTGTATATAACATAAATACGCCGATCATATTTTCTCTTCCCAGAAATTTAGAACAAATCAATCGGTGCACATATACACTAGCAACCGATTAAAGGCTTTTATAGGTTGTTTTTTTTGTAGTATAATCGGTCTACATTAATGCATATAAAGGCGATTAGGTGCAAAAAAAAAAATAGATGTAGATATTTGGGCAGAATTAATCGTTGTATCTCAACACTCTCATCGAACGATTAATGAAAATTGGAATTTTCATTATGTCAATATCGGTGTTCGAAACCAAAATTATCAAATGATTATGTACTCTGAAAATTTTTTGAGTACATTTGTCAGAGAATCGTACGATGTATACACCTGCATAAACCGATTCTGGCAATAAAAACTGACAGAAGTCAAAGGGCACAAGCTTCATTCATTCACATATACTAACAACCAAACTTCAAATCCGACACAAACATACAAAATAAGCTTAAAGTCGATGCAACCAAAGTTAAACATGATCACCACAAGCATAACGAACAATTTTTAAGCCTAATGTTTTTGGGGGCTGTGGTCCTCCAAAAATCGTCACAATAAAAAGAAATAACCATGACGATTTTCACTAAGCCATCACAGTTCAAAGCGAAAACCATGACGATCTTTGGAGGACCACAACCCCCATTAAATCACTATAGCCCAAAAAAAAAAACAACAGGTTTTTCAAGTCAACACAACTAAAGATAAACAAGTTTTTGAGAACCACGACCACGACCTCTTCCACCACCGCGACCTCCACCAGCACGACTACCACCACGAGCTTTTTTAGCTGGTGGTGATTCTTGTGTAGCCTAATGTTTTTGGGGGCTGTGGTTCTCCAAAAATCGTCACAATAAAAAGAAATAACCATGACAATTTTCACTAAATCGTCACAGTTCAAAGCGAAAACCATGACGATCTTTGGAGGACCACAACCCCCATTAAATCACAAAAAAAAATGGTTTTTCAAGTCAACACAGCTAAAGATAAACAAGTTTTTGAGAACCACGACCACGACCTCTTCCACCACCGCGACCTCCACCAGCACGACTACCACCACGAGCTTTTTTAGCTGGTGGTGATTCTTGTGTAGCCTTACCACCATCACCACCGCGACCTTCACGACCATTACCACCACCACGTTGTCGTTTAGCTCGTGGTTCTTGTGCAGCCTCATCACCACCGCTTGTTGAAGCTTTCTTCCCCCTTGCATTGCGCTTTGGCCTCTCCGGTGGTGATTGAACTTCTCCAAAAAGCTCTAATTTTCTAGAATTCTCCAGGTTCAACAATTGAGTAAGAGTTCTCTAAAAAATCCTCTTAGTCATATTATCTGTAAATCCTTTTGCAATTCATGTTCGAACTCCCTGACCATTCTGTCCACTCGAGGTCTCTGTTTTGATTCATATAACATATATTAAATACGTATACATAATGATTAAACTTAATATAACATAAGAGAATACTTACATATAAATCAACGGCTTTCTGTGGGTCATCAACCAACTTTCTGTAGTCAATGTATATGACGCGGGGATGGAAAATCTTGTTGTACCACTCCATATAATCAGGGGTGACCCAATCTTCCGCCGTCGAAGGATCGGTTGGAGCGGCACCCAACCCAATCAAATGATCACTTATGTTATGCCAATCATCGGATGTACAAGTAGGCTTGTGCACAACTTCAATTGAATTAATATAGCTCACACATTTTTTTAATGTTTAATTCACCCAATCCTTGTTTTTTTTTTCTCTTGGTATAATTTGTATACCACCACATTGACGGGCCACTTTTGTCGGGTTATAGAAAACATATTCGGTTGGGGGGTGCCACAATGGACCAAAATACATTTGTTCCCGGCTACGGACGATCGTCTTTCCTTGTTCTCTCCTTTCAATGTAAGGATCAAAGACAACATCATCGACATTCAAGTTGTCCAATCGAGTCCTCAATGTAATCAAACCTTTCTCAGCGTGGGTGGGCTTGAATTTGTAGATGTATTTACAGACAAGAAGATATTGCAGCTATGTTACTTCCACACTTCATCTGGTGGAGAATGGTGTGTTTAAATACAAGTACAACCCGATATAGTTTAGGGTTTGTTACAATATTTGTTACATTCAAAGTGCATTAACAGACCGTAGAAATAGGTGCTGATATTATTATTGACTGCTAGCTTGCCCTAGACTAGGTCTGTGATCTCTATTCTTAACATTTACTTCCTAGATAATGTGGACCTTCACCTTTTTCCCAATCAGGATTCAATTTGGCCCTTTCGGCAAACTCTGGGAAGTTCAAATATATCCAAGCCTACAAGTGCCACATAGGAGTATAAGATACCAAATATACTAGTACAAATGGGATGATGACAACTAAATCTACTTGGATTACCTGAAGTATAGACATATTCCCTCAAATTTGATCATATGCACTCTTGAAGCCTTTCTCATCTCCTTTAACAAGAATGCAAGACACGCATTTCTCCATGAGATCTCATTCAACTTATCCAAAGTCACCCAAAACTAAACATAAGAGGCGTTCACCCGAGAACCATAAGTGTTTGTTAAGATGACACATCCCAAGAGGTAGAGAATGTATGCAGTGGTTGTTGAAGTGACCTGCTCCTTTGAAAATTTATCCTCCTCATGAATCTTCAGAGTCCCCTTGAATTGGTCCCTCAAAGATTTCAAATGGATTATCTTCTTCCGCTTATCGCTAACCAACATCAATCGGTCTTCGCCGCGTCCCAACCCCATTTGGATTCGGTAAAAACATGGATAATCGGCCAGTCAATGTCCTTGATGAAGGCGGGTCCTTGGAGATGCCTTCCATGTCCTTGAGGAAGTCCATGCCCTTGGTGAAACCGATATGCTCCTAACTGATTTGCCTGTAATGCTTAGACCTGTAATCTCATGAGCATCATCCGAAGTGATGGTGTTCTTGGTAAAAGTGAAGTGCATAGTATCCGTCTCCCCGTATACCTCTGAACGAAGGCAGAAACTAGTGGTTTGTCATATCCAAGTTGGGAATTGGCAATGGCAGGATACAACCCCGACTTCTTGACGATATCGACCACTTGAGGGGCTTCACTGCTAGCTACCCATTTGTCCAATGCTTCTAGATTCTCTGGGCGTTCACCTATCATTTCCAAGGGCTATTCACGCATTTTTTTCGCTGACGATTAATGTTTGAGAAGACGTATTGCATTTTCGTGCTTCTATAAAACATATTAATGGTCAATAACAAGATACTATCGTGGACCAATGGAAACAAAAATTAAATATAAAAGGTTTGAGATTATTACAATGGCTCTGTTAACAATGTTGGGCCAACTCGTCCCGTACCCCCATAAGACATCCCTTCCATCTTTAGGCGTTCCAAGCTTTGGGTCGGCTATCATCTTCTCTGCTTTTGGCAAGTAACTCCTCATTTATTTTTTAGCCTTCTTCTCTTCTTCACCCTCTTGTACTTTAGAATACTTTTCAACATTATCTTCTTCACCTTCTGGTTCTAGTGGTTCCTCATCACCTTCTACCACCGGTACAATTGGTTGTTGTGGTGGTTGTAGTGGTAATAGTTGTTGTGTAGCACCTTCCATAGGAGGAATTGGTTGTTGTGGTGGTTGTCCTGGTTGTGGTGGTTGTGCGGCCGATACAATTGTAAGTGGGAGTGCTCCCCTTTCCTCTTGTAATGCAACTTCTTCATCTGGTATTTCTTCACCTTCATCTTCAGATTGTGGGACGTCCGGGTTTGGTTCACCGATAAGGAGGTTTTTGTCAGCTTTACGACTAGATGCACTCAATTTCTTACCGCCCTCTCGACGGGGACCCAAAGTAAGAGGTGGAACATCGGGATTTACAACATGATCAAGTTTTCTCTTCTTTACAGGTTCCTTACCCTCACCCTGGGACGTGGTGGCCTTCGCATTGTCCCTATAACAAGAAACAAATTAACATTGGACAGATAATAATCGGCTCACAAAAGCAAAAACATAAATCGATTATTGACAGAAGAAAAAAAAATGGTAGACATGGGTGTAAACAAAAAACGATTATTATTTATGGCTGAAAACAATCGGCTTTTCTTCATGTTACAACTAACGATTATAGTTAAAAAAAACTTACAAAAACACTGAGTTTTTTCCTCTAACTTATCGGCTGACAAAAGCATAAAAATAAACCGATTGTTGACACCAGAAGAAAAAAAACGGCTGACATGGGTATAAACAAAAACCAATTATTTTTTCTGGCCGAAAACAATCGACTTTTGTTCATGTGTACAACTCACGATTATAGTTAAAAAAAACTTACAAAAACATTAAAAAATTTCCTCTAACTTAGTCGGCTGACAAAAGCATAAAAATAAACCGATTCAAATTTATGGCAGAAAATAATCGGCTTTTGTTCATGGTTACAACTTTTTAGAATTTTCACCTAACTTAATATGCTGTTATTGAAAAGGCAGGGGTACCAATATACTACCAACTTTTCGTTTGGGCTCGTGAGTCTTATGGTAAGATATGAACGATCTCAAAAATCAATATCCAAATCTGATAACCGGAGTCGGATCACAAGTGATCGGTCCAACGCAAGACAAGTCTTGGTAAATCCCCAGGATGGATTATGGACCAACTCGACGGTTATGAATAACGTACTTCTTGTGTTTTCTTTTATATATAATCAAAGAATATAATGCGGAAAGTAAAGCACACAAGACACCAGAGATTTTTTTAACGAGGAAACTACGACCTTTAGAAAAACCTCGAGACCTCGTCCAGATTGAACACCGCACAGTACTAACTGTCTACAAACACTAGCCTACTATAAGACTTCGGTATGGGATGTAGCAGAGACCAACTCCAGATCTCCAAGCGAATTTTCTACTGTCGCACTCCTTACGTCTCTAGATCCCCCACAGATCGTCACACACTTGATTCCCCTAACTGACGTCCTTTATAGGCCTAGGAGTTGCTTTAGCCGCTGTTAAAGGCTTATGTCAACAATACCGGCTTTGCAACCTTAATTACTGACTGTATGTTTCGAACTGTCCTCTTCAGTTTAACATACGTAACGTGACTTCCTTCGGATTGCTCCAGGTCATACTGAAATCTACTTACAAGCGGGGGCTGACAAGTAAACCGAGTAAACTATGCCCAACTTGTCTCTACCTCATTTTTAAAAAGAATCACTTAAGAAACTTATACAACTGGATCTAACTAGGTCTTACAACACCGAGCGCAGTCGTACGTTGCTTCCTTCAACCTTATATGTAACGTATAAGTTCTTGAATATCCTTATTGCAGAAGAAGAGGATTATGGAATAGACAAGAACGTGATCAGGTTACCAAGGTTACAGGTTTAATCTGATAACAACCACTAAGGTACGTTATCGTCTACCTGTGCTTCCCAACTCTCAAGAGAAGTCTTTATAGTCGTTAGGTAAATCCCACAGAGGAACTGCTACCTTATAGAGGATAACTATACCACAATAAGCTTACACCGAAGTGCAAATAGTTTACAATCAATTCCACAGAGAAACTTCATGTATGCTTGATGCTTGTGGTTTTCGTTCTTTAACCCTCTATTTATAGCACTCAATAAGATAGGTTGCTTAGGAATAAAACAACTAGTTACTTGGTCCACGTGTTTAGCAAGTGCTCGTGTAAACGAACCCGTTACTTAGCTTGCACACAAAGAAATCCTAAATATATCTCAATTGGAAATCTTTTAACATTTATCTGCCAAGTGATTTGTTAGCTCAAATTACTTCAAGATAAAAATCCAACAAACCAGAGATAATCATTATCTTATTGACTCATTGAGATTCGTTAGATGAACCACATAAGATATTTTCAGGATAAACAAGTCCAACTAAGAGATAAAGGAGTTAGTTGTTTAAACCCGTGTGAAAATCCCGCAAAATATTCACTCCGAACGGTTCGGGAACCGTCCATCTGGATTCCGTCCAAATGCATTGAACTTGTGGTTCACGTACATGTACGTGTACAGATCAACGTTTTGGAATTCAGGAGGAATTTCCAGAGTCACTGTTCACGAACCGGTTCGTGAGCCGCTGTTGCCCAGATTAGGGTTTAACTGGATCTGCTGGAAGTTCTGGGCTGGGCCAGTACTTAGACGTGTTATTACACCCTCGTCTATAATCTAATGGACTCTGCTCTAGTGTACTCATTTAGATTCATCCATTTCCTACATGTGATTTGCAAGCAAACCATTGCACTGGAAAGGGTATATAATCTATCTCATGCATCTTGTAACCTTAGAATTGTGTGAACAAATACTAACATAACTCATGGTAATGTAGTCAAGAGTGCAAATCTCAATCGCTATATCACTACTAAAGCAGTCGACTATTTCGAAAGATAGAATAAGTAGAATAGAAGAATTTCCATAAAAGTCATAACTTCTACTAACCTTTTGTCGCTGAAGAATATTTGATGTATTCTTTGTCTTTGCTATCTTCGTCTTCAAGGTCTCTACTACTTTGTCTATATCTCAATTCTGAAATCTAAACTCTAGTAGGCTAAATCAAGAATTGTGTTTTGACACCTAAAACTGACAACTAGCTTGACATACCAACGCTAGTGGGTTTGACCGGACAATGCCCTAACAGTTATAGATGGTAAAAAAATCGAAGAGGGATAAAAATGTAAAATGTCCTTCTGTTATACCTTGCCAAGAGGCGATTGTCTACTCAGACAGACTTCTATAGTTCCAGAATACATCATGTTCTGCAAACTAAGTTCTTTCTTATAACTCCCCGGGTGGAGGGAATAATATCATCGTGCGATACTTATCGTTCCACCAACACATAAAGCCACCAATTTACTTCATGTTGACATCGCTTTGAATTCCTCGACATCTGAACTAAATTGCACAGTGGTACTATGGTGGAGAATCGAGAGAGACGCACCCTCTCGGGTTTCCTCTTTAAAAAAAGACGACTCAGCACCTGAGTCATAATGAAAACCTCAGATCCATCATGGTTCTAGGCATGTCCAGAACTCTCCGAGAAGTATACAATGGCTTAGATGCACTTAATCAGGCCATAACCTAACCATAGAATGGTCTAACATGCCATGGATAAACATGCTATGTCCTAAAAACACATCATGGCTAAATATGCCATGGCCCAAATACACAAACATGCCATAGCCAAAGATGGCATGGCCTAGAATACCTTGGCCAAATATACCATAGCCAAGTATGCCACAAAGAAGCTCATGGCGCCACGAGCATGGCGCCACAAAAGATAATCAAGGTCGTGGCCCAAACGTGGCCACGACCACATTAAAAAACCTTAGCCATAAGGTCATGGCCTATACACGACTAAAGTGGCCACAGAGCCATGGCGCCACAAGGTTGGCCAAAAGTCGTGGCTGAACATGGCCACGGACACAACAATACCATGGCCCAAGAGGCATGACGCCACAAGGTTGGCCAAAAGTCGTGGCCAAACATGGCCACGACCACACAATGTCATGGCCCAAGAGCCATGGCGCCACAAGGAGGATCAAAGGTCGTGGCCAAACATGGCCACGGCCACACACAATTCCAAGGCCGAATGGCCATGGCGCCACAAGAATGGTCAAAGGTCGTGGCCACAACCACATGGAATGCCAAGGCCAAAAAGTTGGCTATGCTTGTCCACACAAGCCACCAAAAGGTCATGAGTTATGGTGCCATAAGCATGGCGCCACAAAGGTAATCAAATGTTATGGCCATACCTGGACACACGCAATACTATGATAAGAGTCCATGGCCAGGCCATGGGCACGACTAGGCATACAAGGCCAAAGTGGCCACTCATAGTGATACAGGTGTATCTCCTTCTAGCTTTAGGAACTTAGTCGACCTCAACTTAATTGAGAGAAGAACTCTATTTAGGAAAGGATTCCTATATAGAGCAGGACTCTTTGTAAGGAAGGATTCCTAGATTAGGAAATAGATTCCTAGGAGGTTTCAGGAAACCAAACCGCTATAAATAGGAGTGCCTAGCTCATAGCTAGGACATTCCATGATCGTAGTATCTAAGGCATCTAGTAAATCTAGAGAAGAAGTTTGTGAGGTAATCGTTGTATTGCAAAGGCAAG
>JAJJMA010060680.1:53740-68778 GCA_023529015.1 Papaver nudicaule
TATCAGCTTGATTGGTGGTGTTTACAAAGTCATTTCCAAATGCTTAGCCGAGATACTGAAGATAGTTTTGCCATCTATTATCTCTGACTTCCAAGGGGCCTTTGTTCATGAGAGGCAGATAAATGATGGAATTCGTATAGCCGCTGAACTTGTTGATTCAAGACAAAGGGAAGGTGAGCATGGTATCTTATGTAAAGTAGACTTTGAGAAGGCGTTCGATAATAAATTGGAATTGTATTGACTTGACTCTGCTAAATTTGGGTTTGGTCATATATGGAGGATCTGGATCAAATGGTGTGTTTCGTATGCTAGGTTTGTTGTGGTTTTAAATGGTGAAGCAACCAATATGTTTAGAAGTCAGAAAGGCATACGACAAGGAGACCCTATTTCCCCTTTTTTATTCATTATGATTGCTGAAATTTTATCGCTTTTGATTAAGAAAGCGGCTGGTGCAGGCTTAATTTCTGGTTTCAATGTGGCGCACAATGGTACTACTATTAACCATTTGCAGTTCACAGATGATTTGTTGGTCTTCCTTGATGATTCAGTTGAGCAGGTAACTAATTTGGAGAACATTCGTATGGCTTTTGAACTTGTTTCAGGTCTAAAAGTGAATTATCGGAAGAGTGCAATTGCAGGGGTCAGTAATAATCATAAAGGTGTTGCTTGTGTGTTTGCTTTTGGTTGTAATCAGGTAGAATTGCCTATTAATTACTTGGGTATTCCACTTGGTAGTAAATCAAAGTGTAGGGTTGTTTGGGACACTATTATACATAGACTGCAGCAAAAATTGTCTTGGACGCGGAATTATCTTTCCAAGTAGATTAATCATGATTAATAGTGTTCTTGGTAGCTTGCCATTGTATTATTTGGCAATGTTTCAAATGCCGGTATCAGTTGTAAAAAACTAGATAAAATCATGCGGAGATTCTTATGGGGATCCTCTACCGCTGTCAGAAAGAGAAGCTGGGCGGCTTGGTCTAAAGCGCCGCTCCCTAAATGTAGAGGTGGAATTGGAATAAAAAAGCTAAAATTGGTCAACCATACGCTGCATTGCAAGTGGATGTGGAGATATGGGAATGAAAAGAGAGCTTTATGGTGGCAAATCATTCAGCAAAAATTTGGAGGTAACCCTGCATCTTTTCTTCCTAATACAAATACAAAATCTGTTAGTAATAGTCTTAGGGCTGGTATTCTTAAAGCTAGAGAACATGTTAGGTTACACACAAGTTTCATTGTTAAAAATGGTCATGAGATTCTCTTTTGAAAAGATAAATGAATAAGTGCTCAGTCATTGGAACTTTCTTTCCCTATCCTGTTTAAACTGTCTAGAAAAAAAGATGCTACTACCAGACAAATGACTAATACCAATGGTGCTTGGGACTTAGACTTCAGAAGATTTTTAACCGAAACAGAAGTGGGACTTGTAGCTCAGTTGCTGCAACTAATTGGTGAACCTGATACTCACTTTTCTGATGGTTGTGATCAATGGAAATGGAGATCGGGTATGGATTTTACTGTGGCTGATTGCCCACTTGATTTGGATGGTTATCTTATGTTCCCACACAAACAAGTGTGGAATTCTAAGGTACCATTGAAAGTGTCTTTCTTGATTTGGAATTTATGTCACAAGAGTGCACATAGGTTGGACTTTCTATACATAATCGGAAGAGTGAATACTTTTAACTGTCTCTTTTATAATGACGCTGAAGAGACGCAAGATTCCATGTTTCTTCCTTGCAAGGAAGCGGCGAAAATCTGGAACTACTTTCTAGCTAGTTTTGGTTTAAGATGGACATTTGTTGCGGGTGTTAAATCTACTATCTGGGAATGGAGAAACATAAAAGGCAAGAGGATGGTAAGGAAGATTTGGGGCTTGCTTCCCTTTGCCACTTGGTGGACCATTTGAAGGGAAATAAACAACATATTATATTCGCAGAAGAGTAGACATTTGAATCAGTTAATTATTTCTGTTAAATGTACACTCTTCAATTGGTCTTTGCATACTAATTTGTTTGAGGGATTTTCGCTTTCAACTCTAATATGTAATTGGGATGTTGTAATTGGTATGAGCTGGCCTTGTTAGCTCTTTTGTTTTTGAGCTCACTAATTCAGTGAGTTTCATTTCTTAATTTGAATTTGCCCTTTTGAGTAAAAAAAAAAAAAAAAAACTTTGCAAACCGTTAAGACTGATCCGCTGAAAGAGCTAAATTGATTGCAAACAGTTATTGGCTCGGTCTAATAACAATCATTTAACTATTTGTTTGTTTGCTAGGCCATTGTTTTGTTTTGCAGATGTCATTGTAGTACAGTGGTAAAGTCGTTGGGAGATGATACCAGCGACCTGAGTTCAAAACTCGTCTGCATAGGGGTTGGGGCATTTTTCTTTATTTATTTGCCCAGCTACCTGGGCTTGTAGGTAGTCGGCATCGGTCCAACTTTAATATAACTTTACAAAAAAAAAAAAACGGGCTCCATAAGTTGTCCTAATCTCCTGCTTTTTTCGTTGTATCAAATGGCAACCGTTGTATCAAATGGAAATTGTAGTACATCATAAAGTCAATGGGTGGTGACTGTTTTCAATTACCCGATCACAGAAATGTTATATGGGCAAATTTCTAAAATGGCCGAAAAAAATATGGCTAATTTCTATGGTTTTTTTTCACTTTTCAAAAATAACCATTCCGTTAGTTTTTCCGTCAGACCCCACCTTAAGAGTCAAACCCGTTGATTTAAGTCAAAATTTCAGTATAAAATTACCACCATATCCTTGGTACATATATCTCCACATATCAACCGCTCGTTTAATCGACGGTGAGAGATCTAGCTCTGTACACGTGCGCCTTACACACATGAGAATTCACTTAACCTAAAAAATGATTCCCCTTCGGCCGAAAATTCATTTTTCGCCTCTCTTCTTCTTCTTCTGTTCTCTGTAGGGTTAAGGTTTCTGGTGTTATGAATCAAGAGTTTCAGTTAGGATTATGAGGCATTTATAATGGTTTTTAGGGTTTGATTAAGGTGTTTAGGATGGTAACGTTGGTGGTGGTGGCGATAGGTTTTCACTTGTGTTGCTGCTGGTGGTGTTTCTGAGATGATTGAAAGTAAATCGAGCGACAAAACATCAAAGGTTTGAGAGAATTGAATAAAACCCATACTGAGTTAAGGCTATATCGATATGTATGATGAGTAACAAAGAGATAAAGAGTTGTTTTATGAAGATGAAGAAGAAGAAGAAGAATGATGGGGATGAAACAGGTGATGCAAAAACAAGAAGTTATCACAAAAAAATTGAGGATTCTTTGAATTGATGATTTTAATTACTAATACATGAAAATTAAAGGTATGGGTAGGCAGCAATGAAGTTCAATTGCATATACTGATGCTTTTAATTGGGGAATGAACCCTCGTTCCACACTGAAAGAGGCTATATAGTGTTGTAACAGCTGACTATTGCTGTATTTTTTTATAATGGTAGGTTGTTTTGCTTACTCCTAAAGTCGATTTGGGTGTTATTTAGGTTGATTGATTGGTTTCAGTTTGGGATGAACATATCTTAATTTTGTGAACAAGATTGGTGAACAGTTGATTTGGGTGAAATTTAGGCCTTAGATTTTTTTCGTTGACTGCTGACATATGAGTCACCGAGTTGGATCGGAGTGATTTGAGTCACCGAGTTGGATCGCAGTGATTTCTTGGTTTAACTCACTGATCTAACCTCCTCAGGGTTAAAATGTCTTTTTCTTATGTCAGTTAAGTGCCACATAGACATGTAACTTCCGTTACCCCGTTTTTTTTTAAAAAAAAAGGTCAATATCGGTCATTCTTGAAAAGTGCAAAAAAACGTGGTCACTTTGATAATTAGCAATATTTTTTTTGGCCATTTTGAAAAATTACCCTTATATTTAGCCACTGCCTTTCAAAATCGAAAACTCTACATGTAGAGAGTAAAGAAATTTTAGAGATGAGAGAGAATGAGAGAGAGTTGTGAAAAAAAATATGATTGGGACCCATTTGTGATCTAATAAAGCACCCCCTGTAGATCTAAGGGTCGTGGTGCTGCCACAATAGGTTCTACAAACTCTCTACCTAAATTATCTCTACACCAAGGAGCTCCATTTCAAAATAGGATACAACATGACAAGACAACTGTAGTAATGTCGGTTAGTTTTTGGTACTTACCGTCAACTCCCAGGAATCACTTTAATTTTACCGTGTCGGCAGTTTAATAAGACACGGTATCCGAAGGTAATAAATGAGATGTACCGTCTACGAATAACTTTTTCCAACTCACTTTTTGTCTCCCCATCGCCATGAAAATGACAACCCTTCCCTCTTTCTCCATTCTCACACGCAAAAATCTTTAAATCCTTCTTGTCATAAACTAATTCCAATCCATTTTCAACTCAGAATTTTAGATTAAACCCATATCAAGAACCTTCAAAAGTCTAATCAAAACCCAGTATTTATTTCCAATTTTCTGTTGTCCATTTCAAATGGAACTGTTTCGAAGTGCAAAAACTGTGAGATTAAGAAGTCACCACGACAAATACTTGTTAGCAGAAGATGATCACGAATCAGTATGTCAAGATCGAAACGGAACATGTAAAAACGCAAGATGGACGGTTGAATTTGCCGACGGAATTGGTGTAGATTCTGTGATTCGTCTCAAAAGCTGTTACGACAAATATCTAACAGCAACGGATATTCTGAAATTCACAGGAGTGACAGGGAAAAAAGTGTTGCAGACTGTACCGAAACGTTTAGATTCATTGGTGGAATGGGAACCAATACGGGAAGGTCATCAGGTGAAATTGAAAACTAGGTATGGGAATTTTCTCAGGGCTAATGGTGGTGTTCCGCCATGGAGGAATTCAATCACTCATGATATTCCTCATAGAAGTGCTACTCAAGAATGGATTTTATGGACTGTTGATGTTCTTGCTGTACGTCCACCTCCTCCCCCACCCCCTGTTGAAGAACCCAGTTCTCCAAAGTTATCTAAAGTGGAGGTTTGTTTCTATTCATCTTTCATTTTATGGACTTTTGATTTCGTTTCTTTGTTTATTTTATCAAAGCTCTAGACTTTAATAGATGATTATTCGAATGGTTTTAGAATTATACACGTACTTATACCGTCCCGAATTACCCAGTAGCCGAATTGCTAACTAGCGTCTGAACTCCGAAGAGATGTCTAAGATACCATATGACAACTGCTGTGGTTTTTGAATTTTGTTTCTGGGTTTCCAAGGATTGACTTCATATGCTCCTTTGTGTGTTTGACAAAAACACGGCTAAGACAGAAGTATGAGAAGAATGTGATTGTTTTATGACATTGCTTTTGTTTGTTTATCTGTGTTGCAGTCGAATGATTCTTTTGTTTTCACTGCACCACCAAAGGCTGATGGGAGAACAATTTACTACTATGTTGCTGATAATAAGGGTAATGTGGATAATGAGGGAGCTGCAGATGAGTGTTCCTTTATGTTTAAAGGGAATAGTGTTGAGGAATTAACTCAAAAGTTGGTGGAAGAAACGGGGATCGATGAGGATATTATTGTTTGTACTCGTAGTTCATTGAATGGAAACCTGTATCCACTGCGGTTGCATCTTCCTCCCAATAATGCTACTATGCATGTCATTGTTATTAAATCATCGTCCAGAGGTAATTCTTCTACCCATTTCTCATTCATCGATGTTGAGTTTGTGGTCTCAATTTGTCAGTGTTGCTATCTGTTTTCAATTCATATCCGTTTGAACATACATTTTTGACACTAGTATATGACTAGAGATGTAGTTTAATGAGCATTGCCATAATGTTCTGGTGAATCCACGGATTTGTGTTTACATAGCCGATAATCAGGGTTACAGACTTAAAGAGCTATGATAGTGCTTAACAGTTGTGTATGCCTCTCTACGAGACTGGTAAAGTCACTAGGTATTTGTTTTAAGTTTACATGTCAATGAAATATGTAAAGTAAAATTGCACCTCAGTTTCTTTATATGGAAGAGTTGATTTATGATCTTTATTCTTTAAGCACGCTAGATTGGCTGAACGTCTAAATTCTCAGTTGCATGCTAACTGACTGGTTGTTGTTTTCATTGTCTTACTGGTATCAGCTGCTAAAGAATTTGCAAATCCATGACCAGCATAAGATGGGCAGAGAAGGGGGGATTAAATCGATGTCAAATATGAATGAGAAGTGTGTTTCCACAAGCTTATTCTGGTATTCTTCGATGATATACATGTGCTGGAATTTCTTATATGCGTCCCGCTCTTGATGTGCCTCTCTGGTTACAGATCCTAACTGCTGCTATTGAAGCGGACCATGATATAAATAGATTAAAACAAATTAAAAAAAAAAAAATGCATATTCCGAGTTCAGTAGTTAATGAATCTTTCTTACTTGGCAATGCCTACAACTTTAATTCGCAGTGGTTTTCACTCTTTTCCTCTTTGTTGTTGTATATGAAAGAAAGATCACATGGGTTAAACAATCGCAGTAATGTAAACTTGTTACAGAATGAGAAATTGATTTTGCCAAGAGAATGTTCAGGTGGTAGGTATCTCTTTAATCAATGTTCATTAACTTTCTCGAGGCTTCTCTATTGCTATTGTGTTGGGTAATAGCCTTAATTCTTTTATGGAAATGCATTATTCAGGGTAATTATGAGCGTATTTATATGGTGCTCATGAAAGATAATAAAGATGGGCCAATGAATCAGTGCCTTGAAGCTGTAAAATTGTGTTTGCGAGTTTTTGCCCTTAACTTCATTTTTTTGTATCCTACAAGGAACTTCTCCAGTTAAAGCTGTAAATTCGAGTTTTGCCCTCAACTTCATTTTTCTTTTAATCGTTAAAAGGAACTTCTCTTAGTTAAAGCACATTGTGATGGCCACGCCTTGCAAGGTGGCCTAGCTGAAATGAGAAACCAAACATTGACCAGGAAAAAGGAAATTTGTTCATTAAAACCCTAAATTCCCAACAATATCAGCATGCATTACAAAGCATTTTTGTCCAAAGTATTACCATCTTTATAAGTTCAGCACTTTTGATCCTCTAATGTAACAGTTGTATTTCAGCTTTTGTATACAAAGAACAATGAGAAAGTTCTTTCATTTTTCTCGCCATCATCAAAATGCCAGTAATTACTAGTTACTGGCTACCTATATTATTGATATGAAGGGACACCACATCTCACCTTCGTTATGCTCAGCAGGAAGAGAATATATCAATGGGAAGGTGGAACTATAGTTCGGTCTGCCCCTAAGAGTACTATGATGTTGCTAGAATAATCAGCTACTTGAGGTGTCTTTCCACTTCAGAAGACAATGCTAAATTGCTAATAATCAGCTACTTGAGCCCCAGATTCTACAGAGCTTGAAGTTGAAAGGCACGCATACCTATCCTTCTGAGTACTTCGATCATCAATTTCCTATTTCCCGCGCGAACAGTATGTTGAATACCTTATATTTTCCCTCATATTGACACAGCCTCTTTTAGTACATTCTCCCTCTGAAAGGGAAATTGATCCTACAAAATCTCTTACGTTGATTCTGAAGCTTCTTGATTTCTTGGAAGCGGAAACTGTTGCAAACCTGGTGGCCAGCTGCAGCTTTGATACTGAGTCATGATGCACCGTGCAGACATAATCATGCAGCATCCCGGTATAACTAATTGGTGATAAAGCTCCCTAAGTAGAAGTTAATTTACAGCTTCATAGAAAAGAACCTGAGGTTGTAAATGCCCTCTTTCACACATGTTAAGAACATCATTCCAGCAACCAATTACCTAGATTAGTCAAAACAGACCATGGAAAGTGAATTAATGGATGCCATATGAAAACTAGAGTACAAATATACACAATAAGAACACAAGTACACAACTGAGTCAATTTTACCTTGACAGTTTTGTCGTCATACATGAGCCATCTTCCATGCTCACGACTGTAAGCGAAGCAATGATAATGCTGTCCATAATAACAAACCTACGAACCACAAAAGGGAAATCAGGGAACTATAACACAAAGTTAAGAACAGACACCTTCCCCACAAGCAGTGCAAGAAGATCCCAAGCGAACAGAGTGGTTGGGGTTGAGGAATTTAGTGTTTGTACGTTGCAGAGTATCTGAGAGTCCATACTCGTTTACATACATTTCTCTAAGTGTTTTCTAGAAGAAGTATCTGGGCTAGTTGAACGTACCACTGAAACAAGGCAATGCTTGCTCCCTGAATTTAGACCATGATATAAGATGCCAACATCTATCTCAGTGGTTAGAGCAGCTAATGTTGCTGATATGTCATCTGCGCTCTCACAGGTACTCTGCCAACCCAGAACTGTGATACATGAAAGGTTGATTATTTCAGACAATAAGGACTAATTATGTCAAAAGGCACGATAGATCGATTAACCAACAAGTACCTGTTGTGAACACATGTGGAGGAGTTTCAAGAATATGATGGATGTGGTTGAGACTTCCACAGCCACCAACTTCTGGGTCACAGGCTAACTGATGATTTCTCTCTTCAAGCTTCAAAAGATCCTCGAATGAGCTATTCGCATGCGTAATCTAACAAAAGAAATTCTTCATTAATACTTCGCGGACTTGACGAATTCGTCGTTCATTATCATTTCTTTCTTTCTACTGAAACTAGAGATTATACAAAAACAATATCCAAACGAGACATACCTTTAAGGTTCTGAGAGCACTGGCGTTTATGTTATGAAAGAATGAGGTATATTTCAAACGCCGAGACTCAAAAGAGCAGTTGCAGCAGTTCATTTTTTCAAATATGTTCATTCCGAAAAGATTATGTGCTATACAAGCACCGCTGACACAGTCCCAAGAGCCTACGGCATTCTTAGTTCCATCAGGTTCAGCGTTAGAAACAGTCGATCCGGAGGTAAACGATTTATGAAGGCAATCAAACATTACTCCCAATACTTCAGAAGCGTCATTCATCTGAGCCTGTAATTGCAGTGATTTTCAATACAAATGTTTCCAGAAGGCCTGGTCTAACACTGTGTAATCTATTGCAAATTTAGACAATTCCAAAAATTACCTCTCGAAAAAAATTACTATCTGGGTACAAGTTACTTAAAGCAATTCTTAAAATAGTAGGAGCGACAGCTTCTTTTCGTGTGTCTGTTGATGCCATGTGGAGTGCGGTAAAAACTTCATATAATGCACAAACTACACAAGGATCTCCAACGTGCATGTGAAATGATGTCGAGTTCCTCAGGAACTCATCTCGGAAATTTTGCAAGTGCCATAAAGACTGCAATTACAAAGATTCAACTCATTGCATGATATCACCCTTTTGAAACTACCGAGATAATAAACAAATCCATAAAGAAACATAATAGCGATATCAGTAGCTATTACAACAAAACAAACGCCCACCTGTATTATCACATTCAAGAAACAATTGTATTCACCAACTTCGTTTTGTAGACCTGCACCTAGGACATTGTCTTGTTTCACGTTCTGGATCATTACTTCATCGGGTGCAGTTGTCGGATGATCTGCTTTGACGGTAATGTTTGTAAGCATTACCGAGCAATAAACAACAACAGAATAAGTAAGAATAACAGATTCAAAACACCGGAATAGATCGAAAAAATGTACACTAAACAACAACTCAGTGGAACAAAAGAACTGAAGTTTGAGAACCATCCTATTGAAGAAATATTATAGAACACCTGATAATTATAAGTACTTAAAGTGTAATGGGTGAAAACAAATTAATAAGAGTAATCGAGAAACTCAATCACAAAGAAAAACTGTTCAGACACCTAATGACCACACTTCTGAACTTGATCACAATGGAACTTCAAAGCAAAGGATGTCAGAAAATTACCAAGGCTCTGACGCACAGCTTTTTCCAGGTCAGCTTGGAACCTTTCCTCATCAAGTTCTTCTGTGCGCACTTGTCTCAAAGTCTTTATTTCATTTCCTCCCAAAAGTGGATCGACTAATTAAACATGAACATTATTAATTTTGACAGTAAAACAAATTTTGACAGTAAAACAAATTTCTACTGACATTACGGAATACAGTCTACTATACTTGTGAAAGGGGCCTTTAAGAGCTATCTGAAGAACATCTTCCAAATGTATTTATTTCACCAGTGAGGTAGAAAAATATCAGATTTAAGTTTATATACAAAGGTGCAGCACTAATAATAATGTGTTTATTTCGTCACTGTTCCAGCTTACAAGCTACGGAGAACACATTGATTGTATACTTAATGAGAGCAACAAGTTTTGGATTTAAAGCTGTCTGTGGTTTTGCTAGCACAAGATACTGATGCCAACAAAATGCAAAACATGTATTATAATGAAGCTGAAATCCTAAGAATAATTTGTGCAAATTAAGGTGAATGAAGAACTTAAAGAGAACAAGGTAGACTAACAGCAGAATTTTTTCAAGCAATTATAAATGGACAGTTTCACTTACGGTTTGTATCAAAGATACTCTCTCCCCCCACTGCAATAACTTGTTTTTTGTTGCAATTATCAATTTGAGAATTCTTAGCCGGATAGTTTGCTTCATCAAATGACAATCCTTGAGGATTTCCATCAAGCAATGTGGTGCAACTATTTGGCCCTTTACCTTGGGTACCCCAATTAGAAGGCAAGATATATCCCTGACTCCCTTGCTTGGATAGGTCTGCACAAGGCAAAAAGGGCTAAGCTAACAGCTTCAGCTAAAAGGAAAGACAACCAAAATGTACATGAATGCAAATGCAGTAACAGAGTAGTCTTGTTGACTCCTAACCTTGCTTGTCTACGGGAGAACGATTACTTAATTTTCTATTCTTTTGCGTAAAAGAATTAGTAGAGGGTTTGCTAGGATGCAATCTTCCTTCAACGATGTTATTAGAAGCGCCTACTATTCCATTGGATAATTCAGCCTTCCCTGCTGATGGATTGTGGTGATGGTGATGTTTATGAGGCTTAACGAAAAGATCTGATTCAATGCTTGGACCACCAGAGGGCAAGGGGACTTGAGAATGGGAAAAATTAAGATTGATCCCTTCCCTAACAACTGAAGAACCGTCAGCCCCAGATTTAGACTGACGGAACTGCTTCTGAACCTCAGCACTATCAGCATGATTATAATAACCTACAGATGATTCATTCTTTAGAATCACTCCATTAGCCCTCTTATGTTGCTCCACTAGATGCTTCTGCTTAGCCTCATTTTCTATTCGCCTTTGATACTCCAGAGTTTCTTCGAGCATTCTTTCCTCTGCCTCAAGCTCCATTATACGTCTAAGTTCCTCCTCTTGTTGTTCAAAGTCCTCGCTGTTTCCATTGTCCATAACGAAGTGCCGGTCAGATGCAGAGGGGGAGTTACTGCACACAGACATATCAAATAAGAAAATCAGCTATAGATAAGCATCACTAAAGGTTGACTAGCCATTCAGGAAAAATGCACATTTCTCCGCTACTTAAGAAAAATAAGGGTCATGGTTTGTACTCTTGTACTGCATTTTCTTCAAGAGGTCTGGGCTGCTCGTTACCACCAGTTGCCTGCAAATTTATAAAATATATAAGCATCATGGAAGTTTTATATAATTACTTTGAATATATATATGGCCCTTTTTCAGATGTAAAAATAGTATTATATACAGAACCTTCATATCTCTATGTTTTCGATGATCCTTGTTCTTCTTCTTATCCTTCGACTTCTCCTGTACAAGTTTTGAGTGATCACCTCCTTTGTTGAGACTCTTCTTAGCATCAAGTGCCAATTCTGCCAAAAATGCTTCTCTTGCAGCATCGGATTTCTCCCTAGCATCTTTATCCACTAGCTCCTCCAAGTGTGACTGGAATATTAATATGGAAAATGTGTAAGTTCCAACATAAAGTCATGAGTGCAAGTTGAATATGTGGAGCAAATTGTTTCATACCTGCATGAAGGATTTAACAAGAGGCAACATAATTGCCCGGTAATCATGGGAGGAGAGAGGACCAAGCTTAAGCTCCAACTGCTGCATACCAATGACTACACGCATGATCCTAGCATCGCTCTTGCTAAGCTGCACGTCCACAAACAGTAAGAAAAGAAATATAGATACACCTAGATCAGTGATCCTAGTTTTGGAGTACAGTTATAGTAAGCGAACCCACCTCCACAGACAAATTCTCCTTCTGTCTTTGGATTGCCACTTCTATGCAAGTATCTGTTTGATGGAAATCTTGCAACCTCCAACCATCATCTTCGCCCATTTCCAAGTCGCACAACCGACCAGTGGCGTCAGACAAACTCTCGTTGTACCCAAATTGTGTTGCATTCAAAGCATTAGCCTCTTTAAGAATATTTGATATGATATCTAACTCAAATCTACTGTCCATCACCATCAGATCGTTCTCTCTTATACCAAGCTCTTCCTGCCGCTTCCTTAGAATGGTCTCGTAACTGCGAGAGATAAAATCCACCCCACACTCCCTTTTCTTAAGTTCTTCAAGACAGAGACTCTCTACCATCTGTAATGCTTCCTCGTATCCCATGTGTTCACATTTCCTCTCACACATACTCTGCAAGAGGTTAAATTCCTTCTCAAGCATCTGAAGAACTTCCAACCCGCTATGTTTTTTCTCTTCTCTAAAACGTGTCCATGATGACAGTTGCTCGGCACATAAAGGACCTGTGAATATCCAAGATAACAGCATATCACCATAAGGGGATATGCCATTTTCATGATCACCACCAAGAAGAACAGAATTTGACATGGCACCGATATCTGTAGAGCTGCTATTCTCAGAATATATTCCAGGAGGATGCAATAAATGCTCATCCAAAAGGAGATATGAAAAATCATCAGTTAAAACTATCCGCTCTCTGATTTCAAACTCTTGAGTGCCCCCATGTGCCTCATCTATGTTGCTGTTCTTATCAGGATACCTAGTAGCTAATCCACAAGAGTGCGCAAGCTCCTGCAAAAATTTCAAGATTTTTCGCAACTCTGAGGCTCCCAGAAAGCAAATGCAGAGAGGTGTTCGGTCTAGACCATGGTCAAGAAGTCGTGAATCAGGAGCAAGAACCTGGATCTCATCCATTGTATACTGTATCACCTTCTGAAGTTGGCTAGCAGCAAGATATTTGTGTTTCAGAAGCAATTTGAACATGCCATGGATTCTCTCAAGAAGATTTGTACGTTCAGAATCATCAGACAGCGGCCAGCTTTCTGCAAGTGAATGTGTCTTAGACCACTGGTTGCATCCAAGTTCCATTAGTTCAAGGCTGGA
This sequence comes from Papaver nudicaule, assembly GCA_023529015.1. Lineage (NCBI taxonomy): Eukaryota > Viridiplantae > Streptophyta > Magnoliopsida > Ranunculales > Papaveraceae > Papaver > Papaver nudicaule. Next base: position 66,999 of record JAJJMA010060680.1, read on the forward strand.
CATGTTATCATGGTCTTTATTTTCCAAAAGAAGTTTATTGCATATATCAACCGCCTTAGATTCTTCTGCTAGTGGTTCTACTTCCCCCTCATCAAGAGAAGAATCCCATGAATCTTTGGAGCTACACTGATCAATATGACAGTCCTCCTTACTCCCATCTGAATGATTATCAATATTGGAACCATTATCAAGCTTTGAATACTGGTAATTCGACTGATTGTCAAGTAACTTTACTGCTGCAAAAGTATCTACGGGTTTCCACGAACCATTGAGAAGCATCTCAACCCAATCATTTTCAACTTCTTGGGGGAGAACTGATTGCAAGTTCGGTGAGAGGTTTCCCATGTGCTCCTGCACAATATGCTGCATATGGGATTCACAGTCGGTAAACTTCTCATTGCAGCGACAGCAAACGCAGAACCTCCATGTCTTATAGGCCTCAGCGAAAGATAGTGCTTCTCTTAGAACCTCCATTGCCAAACCATCCTTGCACGAGCTGTAATGGTCCTTGAGTTCACTAACACTCACCCTCAAAAAACTTTGCTTCTTATCGAGACTCATTGAATTCCAGTATGTCCGAACCTGATCCATCTTATCAGCTGAAGAGGCAATCTTCCTCATATTTGCATACTTACGACGCTCAGCCAGTCTATACGCACTTGAGGATGTATCAGCAGGCCTATCATCATCATCGGTATGGGACTGGGGTAACTCTGATTTTTGCTGCAACAACCTTGCTGCAGCGACACGCACCTCAACCTCTTTCCGCCTCTCTGCCTCTGTCTTAGTAGCCTTCTTAATCTCGTTCGGCCTCCTATTCTGAACTAATCTAACGTCCAACGGATCCTCCTGCGGCCTCCTAACTGGAATTAACCTGAACTTATCCTCAACTCCCCCATCCGATAATTTCTTCATCCAAGTAGAAAGAGAAGCAATGTTAGCTTTCTGGATAAGCGTCCGAAGCTCCTGATGATAATGAGCTATCCGCATTTCAGGAGTAGATTCAGTCAACTGACTCTCATCCTGCAACCCATCTTTGGCAGGATCAGTCGGATTCTCAATCAAAAGTGCCCGGTCACACTCTCGGATCACCTCTTCATATCCCGGAGTACTATTTGCCATCTCATACAACAAACTGGCATAGAAATGAGCGAACTCAACCGAATTCGGCAACAAACCAACCGCCTTCTTGGCTGATTCCGCTGCATTTCTCAAATGCCTCTGCTTAGCATTACTATCCTCGATCAACGAAGCAGCTTTGACAAAAACATTACCTTGACAACGATGAACGATAGCGGAATTCTCATGCTTGAGGCACAAATCTTTCATAAGTCTTAGGGCTTTCGTATGATTCCCTCTCCTAAATGAAGTAAGTGCCTTTTCATATTCAAGCTTAACTGATGAATACATAGAAGCATCCAATTGTGTCGTAACAACAACAGAATCATTCTTCTTTACAGTAATCGAACTTAAATTCGACTCATCTTCGACCGAATTATCATTACCACCGCCATTACCATTGATTACAACATCAGAAGAAGCAGTCGAAGATTGTTGTTGTTGTTTGGAACGAAGAATAGGGTTTCGTTTTTTATGCCCCATTAACTAAACAACGATTGAATCGATTGTTTCCCTAAGTTTGATTTCATAACAAAACACACACAGTATAAAATTGAATACAGAAATTGAGACTTACTTGAGAGAATTCAACAAATTGAAAAGCATACGATGAATAAGAAGTTAATACATACTGGATTGATTGATGAAGTAATTGATCGAT